>JAOQMS010093819.1:0-19351 GCA_027563885.1 Erythroxylum longipes | reverse complement strand
ATTGTGATGATTGTATAAGTGATCCTTTGACTTGAGGTCATCAAAGTTATCTTGTATAGGGATTGCTACGTTTTGATACTACTTATGATCTATTTAATCATGGGTCAATTAATCGGTATTCATTGGATGTAGCATGAACTATATGAAGGTAGTTGTGTGATCAAGAGAGGATTTATCACCTTAAAGTAATTAAGGAGAATGTTTTGTTGTACTCGATTAGTATTGATTTAGGAAATCCTTGGCTAAGGTGAAATGATTCTTTGTAAATAGTTTGCAAATGTCATTAATTAAATCAATAGCTAATGGCAGAGAACTAATATAATTAGACTTAAAATAAAGTAGACATTAATTCCATGCTCTATGTCTAATCGAAACATTGTATGATAAAAGGATTGAATTATACGAAAAAATCATGCACGGAAAGATTAGTCAAAACCACTTAGACATTCCTAAATATTTGGGTGGTCATGATGCATTACTAAACACCAATCTTGATATATGATTATAAATTGTTTAATTAGAAAATTAAGATAAATTTAAAAGAGTTTTAATTTATCTAATTCTACATATGAATTAGAATTAGAAATTATAATCATTGCTTACATATTTGGGAACCTAATGGGTCTCACATATAGAATGGGTTGAAGAGAGTAAAGTTAATTAATCAAGTTGGACTTGATTGTAAAGATTGAGAAGATTTATGATTAAATATAAGACATTTAACAAATAAAGATCAATATAAGATATTGAATCTTATATCGGCATAATTGGTATTTAATTATAATTATTTGTAATTCTAATTAAAGTTTAATTAAAATTATATTTTAATTTCAATGAAATTACCGAAATACCTAGAACCTATAATAAATAGGCTTAAGCTCTATGGAGCTAGTACTTCTTTTTTAACCCTCTCTATAAGAGTTACAGAGTTCTCTCAACTCATTCTGTGGATACCGTTAGAGGCCAAACATTTGTGCTACTACGGTGGTTGAAACGGATTGGTTTCGGTAATGGTTCGAGGGATATGACAAGACAAAGATCAAGCTTTGAAATAAGGTACAAATTTAGTTTTCCCTTTATTATGATTTGTGTTAATCATTTTATAGAATTAAAAAGATCTTGGTTTTCGGGAAATCAAAGATTGCGAAAAAAGTTTTGTAATTATTTTGCTATAGTCGGGATCAGATCTCAACCCGGTTTCCCAACACTGGTGACAACTTAGTCATCATATGGCATACCATATTCAGTAGAAGCTAAAACAGTAAGAATTTAGTTTCAGTTTACTATGACTATTTTAAATCCATGTTGGATTAAGTGTAAAACCCATAAAACCTACCCAACAGCCTATATCATAAACCATCAAACTTGTATAAAGGAGCAACAGTTGGAAAAATTAAAGAGACTAACGAAATAGCTTCTTTCTTCTTCTTTTCTCTCAATTATTTCTAGCTAGTAAGTTTGTTAAAACACGCTCTTTCTCTTATATGTGACACTTATCTCATAGGTTCCCTTATTGTGTTTGTTTTGCATAAAATTGGGAGGAATTTATGGAGGTTAACAACCCCAAAATCTCTTTAAACATAGGTAAAATTTTAACTGCTTTTTTATGTCTTCTTTGTGATTTTTTATCACTAATTTATAGCTGGATTACAAGTTGTGTAATTGTTGGAGGAAAATTTAAGTCATGGAAAGATATAAAAGAATTGGAGAAAAAGTGGCTGAAAATGAGAAAAGAAAAGGAGATAGGAGAACAGAAGAGGGTGAAGAAGATGACATTTTTGGAAATTTTAAGTTGCATTAAGGGGCAAAATAGGAAATGCAAATAGTGAAGGGTAAATATGAAATTTACTTACAATTGATAAAACAAACACATGTAAGAGGGGGTGAATTGTGTGTGACTTAAAAAAAATTTCAAGTTACTATCAATTTGTATAAAAGATAAGAACCTGCTATTTCAACATAAAGGTCTGTAAATAAAAGAAGCCTGTTAAAGTTTAAAATGAAAGGAGCTTCTTAACTTTCAAATTGAAAGGAGCCTATTAACGTTCAAAATGAAAGGAGCCTGTTAACGTTCAAAACGAAAAGAACCTGTTAATATGTAAAACGAAAGGAGCTTATTAACGTTGAAAACAGAAGGAGCCTGTAAAAATTTAAAACATAGGAAGCCTCTTATAATATTAAAATAAAAGGAGCCTCTTGTAAATTTAAACACAAAAACTATAATGCAAACATTTAAAAGTTAAGAGAGAAAGAATGACATAATCTATTTATACTGGTTTGGCTTATAACAAAACTTACTTCCAGTCCCCAAGTATCTAACTTGAATATTTCACCATAAAACTCCAATTAGTATATTTTGAAGAGCCTCTCCAAGCTTATAAGTACATATTTTCCAAGGTTCTTTAACCTTCGATGCTTGTAGTCTTTAACAAGCCTCTACAACCTCTTAATAACAATGAATATAAGGTTTGCTCATATAAGCGTCAAGGAATAACAATCTATCTCAAAAGAGTGTCTTCACTTTCTAAGGCAAAAGAGGTTTGATAAAGATATGACTTTCAAGAATATTGATTCTACTGAAGTATTTCAAAAATCTAAAATGTTTGCAAATGCAGCGACTCTTCCTTAAATAGACATTTTTTCAACTAGTCGTTGCTTTACTTATATTCTGAGTTGACTTCAAGTTTAAAGGACCTTCAATATCATCTTTGCTTAAATCTTCCATTACCTAGACGTTAAGAATTTTGACAATTTCTTAGAGATGATTATTGAATTATGTGGTTGGTAAGATCCTTTTAGATATTGTGGAATAATTTCTAATAAATAAGGTAAGTTCATTAAGAAAGATCCTGTAAGAAAGTAAACATTCTTTTGCAAAGTTATATCATTACCTATTCAAATAAATGGAAATAATCAAATTTTGAATTTTGAAATATTATAAAATTATCATCAAAATCATTAATATAAAACTTTAAGCTAACAATCTCCCCCATTTTTATGATGACAAGTAATAACAAATATATTTTCAATAAAGGATTTTTCTGATACTAGTAATCTTTATAAGTCTTTACTCGTAGCTGTGATTAGAAAGAGTCTTTCTTACAATCTTTGAAAAAGGAGCCTATTGTTTTAAAAGATAACATGGATGCAATCATAGCATATGAATTTCACATATTCAATTTAATAATATTTCAACAGTTAACAAAATATATCACATATTAGTATTTCATCATGCAAAATATATTAGCAAAATCGTACAAAATATATCGTTCAACTCTTAATTCTCCCCCTTTGTCATTATCGAAAGGAGAAGTCAGACAGAGGTATAATCCCAAAAAAAATCAGTAGGAGAAAAACTTTAAGAAAAGTATATCATTATTTAAGAGACTCAAAATTTTTTCATAGAAGAGTCTGCATGTCAATAAGTTGATTTTGCATATTGTCGATCTGGCTACGTATTTGGTCTTAACTTGATTGAATATCCCTCATTTGTTGTTAAAGGATCAAATCATTTGTATTCTGAAGTATGGCAAAGGATGATTTCTATAGAGTAGGACCTAAGACGCCTGCTACTTTTTTGATTTTCTTCTCTACCCACATATTATCTTTCAACTTAATTATATCCAAATTGATAGGGAATAGATAAATGAAACTTGGCAGGTTCATACTAATCCAGATTGTCAAAAGACACTTAATAATGATCGAAAATCTTAGTGAGTGACATTCCATAAGGTAGACCTCTAGTGGTATTCTTATGACTTCCCTTATCCACCATAAATTGCAGGAACATTGCTGGGAGGTTCATCTTATTTCCCTTCAGTAGACTATACACAACATATGTGTCAAGGAGACTGCATCTTTCCACTGAACTAGTCTTTGGAACGATTCAAATAGCCAAAATTGATGCACGACATCATGGTAATAAGTCTAAATGTCTAGACCAAGGTCTTCCTTCATGATTATTCTCGATGTACATGCAAATAAAACTCACAACTTCTCCCAGATCAAGATTAGTAATGTCTCACTTATGACAAGGAAGGTCAGTTCTACCTATGGGAATTATATTCAATATGTCACCCAAGATTTGCTTAGTAACCAAAATATCACACTCACGTACCCAAGAGACGATTGCCAACTTTCCATCAATTTCATCTTTTCCTATGTGTGTATAAAATGATCTATCTAAATCATCACATGCTGTCTCATTCAAATTCAAAAAAAATTCCCAACTAATAAGAAGAAAATAAGAAGAATTGGGAATACCAATGTCATCAAATAGGAGAGGAGGCAAAACGCATCTAGCAACCACCTTTCGCTTCTTGTAGCGCATTTTGTATCTTACTTCAGTCTCTATTGACTGAAATAGGTTGACTGGTTCTAAAGACTCTCCTTTCTTATGTTTCTTTGATATTGACCTCTTAGCTTTTGGAATTTCTTCAAACAAGGCTTCTTTATAAAGTATCTCATTCCGAACAATGGCCTTAATCTCCTCTTCTACCATGCGTGCTTTGCCTTTTCTTATTTCTTCCCTTTTCCTCTTTCGAGATTCTTCTTGTTCCCATGGTTTATCATCAGGGCTTTTTTTAACAATTTTTTTAGCAACACTTCCTCTGGTTCGTGGACGTCTTATTAAACTAACTAGTTCTTGATCTGAATCATCATCATTAACGATCTAGTGTACTTCAAGCAATGTTTTCCCGTGGAATCAGGTTGAGGTGTAGTCAATGGTGGTGGTGTGAAAGTTTTGAAAGATATAGTAAAAGGACTAGGTAGAGTGAGAGTAGGTAGTGAAAGTGAAGGAGAATGAAATCTTACTTTTCTCATTAGGTCCCCCCCTCACTAGAAGATTTTTTTGCTTCTTTTTCTTTTTCTGATGAATCAGAATTTGATTGTTTAGGAAGAGACAACATAACCAAAATCTTTCTCTTTCTCTCGTATGAAGTCTCCTGAGTGGATGCTTTTGAAACATGATGTTTTTTTTATAAAGGAAACAAAAATATGTTCTGTAGGGGTGTTTAGTAATCCTACTATTGGTGACAAAGAAGACAATTCAGAAACAAAAGTTTCAGACTTTTATTCAGGGCGAAGAGTTTCTCCATGGTTGGTCGTGGGAGTCAAGGTTTTCTTTTGTCCCTTAGACTTTGTTCATGCCATTTCAATTAAGTTAGTGAGATTTAGGAGATTTGAGAAGAAATAGAGAATTAGGTTGCATAAAGGAAAAATGGCGCTTTTGAGAACAATGAAGATAAGTGGAAATGGAGCATTTTAAAAGTTGAAACAACGGTATTTAATAACTACTTTTTAAAGACGAGTGTATTAACCTATTAAACTAAGAGGAGCATGTCAAAAACAAAAGATTAGGAGCCTGCTAATAACTGCAAAAAAAGTAGCATAAAATCTTCACATAGAGTGAGTATCATATATTTTGCATATACCAAGCTCTTTTCTTAACAAACAACATCTATATTCAGAAAGAGGCTTAGTAAAGATATAGATACTTAATTTTTAGTTTTAATATGCAAAATATTAATGGTTCCTTCTAAAACATAATCTCTAAAAAAATGATTTTTGATTTCTATATGCTTTGTCCTAGAATGATGCATATGATTTTTAGAAATATTTATTGCACTTGTATTGTCACATAGTATAGACATACGATCAAAGTTTAGAGAAAAATCCTAGAGTTGACGTTTCATCTATAAGATTTGAGCATAATAGTTGGCAACTGCTATATATTCCACTTCATTTGTTGAAAGCGCTATGTAATTTTATTTCTTGCAAGACCAAGAAACTAGACATTCTCTAATAAATTCATAGTGACCACTTGTGCTTTTCCTTCAAATTTATCACCTGCATAATCTGCATCACAAAAGCTAACTATGTTAAATGAATCAATTTTTGGATACGATAATCTAAAATCTATAGTTCTGAGAAGATAGCAAAAGATCCTCTTGAGTGTTTGAAGGTGACTTGCTTTTAGATTTGATTGAAAGCGTGCGCAAAGACACACACTAAGCATAATATCTGGTCTTAAGCTTGTAAGATATAGAAGTGATCCAATCATTCCTCTGTACTTTGTTTCATCTGTAGTCTTGCCTTCTTCATCCTTATAAAGGTTAATTTTACTATACATAAGAGTACCCATCGATTTGGTATTCTCAAAATGATATTTCTTAATGAGCTCCTTTGTGTATTTGTCTTGATTAATGAAGATTCCTTTTTATGTTTTCCTAATTTTGCAACCCAAGAAAGAATGATAATTCTCCCATCATACTCATTTCGAATTCCCCCTGCATTAAGGCTAAAAATTCTTCACAAAAGGATGGATTAGTGGCAGCAAATATTATGTCATCAACATATATTTACACTATGAGTAAATCATTCTTTTTTTCTTAATAAATAAAGTTTTATCAATCTTTTCTCTTTCAAAGTTATTCTCAAGCAGAAAGTTACTTAATCTTTCATACCATGCTTGAGGAGATTGCTTTAGACCAAATAGATCTTTAGTTAACATTATCACATAATCAGGATGGTTTTCATCTCAAAACTTGGACATTACTTAACAAACGCTTCTTAGTTAATATATCCATTTAAGAAGTCACTTTTGACATTTATTTGGAATAATTTAAATTTTATATAGCATACAAAAGCAAGTAAAATTCTAATTGATTCTTTTCTAGAAACAGGTGCATAAGTCTCATCAAAATCAATTCCTTCCTGTTGATTATAACCTCGAGTTATAAGTCTAGCTTTGTTTCTTACCACCTTACCATTTTCATCAAGTTTGCTTGAAAATACCCAGCGAGTTCCAACGATTGACTTATTTTGTAAGCGATGTACTAGATTCTAAACTTTTTTCTTGTTAAATTGATTTAGTTCATCTTTTATAGCTGAAACATAATTTTCATCAATAAGAGTCTCTTCAACAGTCTTTGGTTCTAATTGTGAGATGAGGATAACATAATTGTTTTTGAAAGATGATCTGGTTCTTAGACTTTTAGGTCTCCCAGAATGTACTGATGTGTATCTAGACCTCTCAATTCTCTTGGTATTCTTTGTTGCATAGGCTCCTGTTGAGATGTTCTTAGAGAAGGAGCCTACTCTGTGCTAGCCTAAGAGGGAACTTCTTGATCTTGTGATTCCAAAGGTACTATAGATGTAGTTTGGGTCTGCGACTTGTTTTTGTGAACTAAAGGATGCTCTTCATCATCTAAATTAGCTGCTGTTGTCGAGGGTAGTGCTTCATCAAATACCACATGTATTGATTCTTCTATACTCTTTGTTCTTTTATTATAAACTCTAAATCCTTTGCTAGTAGTGCTGTAACCCAAAGAAAGAGCTTCCTCTGATCTCGCATCAAATTTTCCAAGGTTGTCCTTTCATTATTTAAAATGAAACACTTGCAGCCAAACACTTGAAAGTAAGCAACATTCAGTTTTCTTTCTTTTCACAATTCATAAGGGGTCTTTTTAAGAATAGGTCTTATAAGGCACCTGTTAAGTATGTGACAAGTAGTAGATTTAGCTTTTGCCCAAAAACCATAAGATAGACTATTTTCACACAGTATTGTCCTGGCCATATGAACAAGAGTCCTTTTCTTTCTCTCAATAACTCCATTTTGTTGAGGAGTCCTTGGGCATGAAAAATATGAGTTATACCATTTTCATTACAGAAATCTTCAAATTTTCTGCTATCAAATTCTTCTCCATGATTGCTCCGAATTGATGTAATGCAATATCCTTTTTCAATTTGAATTTTTCTACAAAACTTCTCAAAAACTTCAAAAGTATCGTTCTTATTTGATAGAAAATAAACCTATGTAAATTTACAATAATCATCTACTATAACAAAACATTAGTGTTTATCACTAAAGCTTTAAGTCCTAGTAGGACCAAATAAATCCATATGTACAAGTTCAAGTGGTTAGTTAGTAAAAACAATATTTTAAGAGGAAAGGTACTTCTAGTTTGTTTTCCTTTTAAACAAGCTTAGCAAATCTGATTATTCTCAAACTTCAAGTTTGGTAGTCCTCTTACTAACTAATTGTTAGATAATTTTGATAAAAATCTTGTGCTAGCATGTCCAAATCTTCAATGTCAAATAAAAGAATCCTTTTCTAGTGAAACAAAACACTTAACGTTTTGTCAAGACATGTTTTCCAATTGAGCACAATATATATTCTGATTTGTGGGACCAACAAATACAATATTATCATTAATATTATCAATTATTTTACAATGGGATGCATAGAAAGTGACTTTATAACCCTTATCATATAATTGACTTACACTTAATAAATTATGTTTCAATCCATCAACATAAAGAACGTTATCAATATAAGCAAAATTAGAGTCACCAATTTTACCAATGTGAGTGATTTTTGCATTGTTTTTGTTAGTAAAGACAACATTACCTCCGCCTTTCCTTTCAGTATAGTTGAAATGTGATATTTTACCTATCATGTATCTCGATCAGCCATTATCAACAATCCATTAATTTTCTCTTGCCTCTGTTCTGAAGTATATCTGCATAATGTATTATCTCATTTTAGGTACCCAAATTTTTTTTGGTCCTTCTAGGTTAGTATTTTGACCTTCTAGTCTATAAACATAAATTTGAAATAATTTATTGATTCTCTGAAAGTTACTGGAATGAAAAATATGACCATGTCTACCACAGTAAGAGAACAAAATAGATGAATGAGAGTTATTATTACTTTTGTCATTTATCAGGTTTCTGCTGTTTTGGCTATAGCTACTGTTGGATTTAACAAAGAAGTTCTTGGATGACCAAATATTATTATTTTCATTATATCTTATTCCAGCCTTATTAAAAACACCTTTACCATTCCCAAGTAATGCATCAAGATTATTCCTTCCATCAATAAAATTTGCAAGATCTTTTTCTAGAGAAATTATTTTTCCAGCCATTTTCTCTTTCTCAAGTTCTAGGGTAATAACCTTTTTTTGTAATTGTTTTTACCTTATCACAATCATTCTCAAGCAATGCATTATCTACCTGACTTACCTTTTGTTCTAAAATTTCCTTTTCAAAATCTTTTTGTTTATTATCATTTTCAAGAGACATTTTTAAACAAAAAATTTTTATTCGCAAATTATAATAATTTAATCTTATTCGTTAAGGAAGCATCATTATTCTTGGAATTCCCAACCTTTTTGAAATGTTGCATTGTTATTTTTTATACTAATCATATAGTTCATGATATGCATCTCTTAGTTCATCTATTTCAATATCGGATTCAGAATAATATACCTCATCATCTCTTGATTCAGCCATAAAACAAATGTTGCTAACTTCTTCAGGCTCTTCTTCTTCAAAATTTTCAAAATCCTCATTTGGCCAAGCTATAGTCATAGATTGCTTTCTGGGTTTTCTATTCTCTGTTTTGTCCTTTTGAAGGAGAGGACATTCTAGTCTTATATGTCTAGGCTTTTTGTTATGATAGCATATGATTTGATTGTTTTGTATATTGCTACTACTGCTGCTGCCTTTTAATAGGAATCTATTATTTCCAATTTTCTTATTTTCTTCTCTTTTCGTCATTAGTTTCTTTTTATAGAAGCGTGCATACTTTCTGACCATGAAATTGAATTCATCATCCCCATCTATTTGCAACTCAGTATCACGTTCATCACTATTTAATGGATTTGATTCATCAGCTACTTTTAGTGTCATTCCTCTTTTGTATAAGGATCATTCATCTCACCTAAGCTCTGCTTCATCGATCATCAAATTTTCTCTTAACAAGTCAAGTGAAACAGTGTGAGATCCTTTGCGGTTTCTAGAGCTGTCACCTTAGGTCTCCATTCCTTTAGCAGTGACCTTAAAATCTTTGTTACAAGCTCATCATTGGGATATATCTTTCCAAAGTTCTTTAATGTTGTGATGACATTGTTGAAACATCTGAAGAATTTGTCTATAGTTTCTCCCTGTTTCATGCAAATTGTTTCATATTGATGCACTAAAAGACTTATTCTATATTTCTTTACCTCATTCGTTCCTTTAAAAGTAACTTGAAGTTTTTCCCACATTTCCATTGCTATAGAACAATAGGATATCTTTTCATACTCTTCTAGAGATAGTGCATAAATCAGATAATGTCTTACTTTGGCATTCAACTATGCATTTCTTCTATCAGCATTAGTTCACACTTATACGTCGTCAGCAGTAAGAGATGTGGCTCCAACATTGATAGCTTGCCAGATTTCCATATCTATAGATTGAAGATAAATAGTCATTATCTCTTTCCAATAAGAATAATTGTTTCCATTCAAATAAGGAGGCTTTGAGATGGATTGTCCTTCGAGGCTTCTCAAATTGATTTCTATGATCTATCACGTGCTATAAAGCACAATAAATGTGAAACCTTACTCTAATACCAAATGATAAAATCAAACAAATGCAAGAGGGGGGTGAATTGTTTATGACTTAAAAAAGAATTTCTAAGTTACTATTAATTCGTATAAAAGATGCAAACCTAGTATTTTAATAGAAAGGTCTGTAAATAAAAGGAGTTTGTTAAAGTTTAAAATAAAAGGAGCCTATTAACTTTCAAAACGAAAGAAGCATGTTCACGTTCAAAACGAAATGAGGCTGTTAACGAAAGGAACCTGTAAAAATTTAAAATATAAGAAACCTCTTACAATATTAAAACAGAAGGAGCCTTTTGTAAATTTAAACACAAACACTATAATGCAAAATTTTAAAAGAGAAGAGAGAAAGAGTGACACAATCGATTTATATTAGTTCGGCTTATAACGAAGCTCATTTCCAATCCCCAAGTATCTAACTTGAGTATTTCACTATAAAAATACAAGTAGTGAATTTTTATGAGCCTCTCCAAGCTCATATGTACATATTTTCCAAAGTCCTTCAACCTTCCACACTCATAGTGTTTAACAAGCTCTTAAAAACAATGAATATAAGGTTTGCTCAATATAAGCTTCAAGAAATAACAATCTATCTCAAAAGAATGTTTTCACTTTTTAAAGCACAAGAAGTTAGATAAGGATATGACTTTTGAGAATATTGATGCTACTGAAGTATTTAAAAAATTCGACATGTTTGCAAATGCAGTGGCTCTTCCTCAAATAGACATTTTCTTCAACTAGTCATTGGTCCACTTATATTCTAAGTTGACTTAAAGTCTAAAGGATCTTCAATATCATCTTTGCTGGAATATTTCAATACTTAAAAGTTAAGAATTTGACAATTTCTCGAAGCTAATTGTCAAATTATATGGTTGGTAAAATCTTTTTAAATATGGTGGAATCATTTCTAATAAATAAGGTAAGTTCATTAAAAAGGATCCTGTAAGAAGGAAGCATTCTTTTCAAAACTATATTGTTACATATTCAAATATTAATCCAATTTTGAATCTTGAAATATTATAAAAATATCATCAAAATCATTAATATAAAACCTTGAGCTAACAATAATAAGGGTATTTTTGGTATTAATTGAAATAAATAAGGGTAAAATAGGACTTTTAAGTAGTTAAGGGTATTTTAGTAATTATGGTGGCTAGGTTAGTAAGGTTATTATTTTTATAATTAAAATAAAAAGGAAAAGGAAATAATGTTGAAGGAAACAACACAAGGATAGTGACGAAGCGACGCGACATCAAGAAGATTTTCAAATACATCGCTAATCAGGGTGTTCACATTCCGTCTCTAACACCATCATCACCCCGATCTCCTTAACAAGTTTCATACTCTTACCTTTTCTTTATGTTATATCTTATCATTTTTTATATATGTGCTGTTTGTTTTCTGACATTGAGGACAATGTGTTGTCAAAGTGTGGTGAGAATTTTGCATTAGCATACTATTTATGTGAATTTTGCATACCATATTATTAGTTGTTAATTAGGTTGACATGGTGTAAACATACATTACTTATGTGTGAATTGTGCCAATATGTCAATGGCAATAACTTGATGGAATTAGTTTAGTTTTGAACATGGTCATTGAATTATTAAAGGCATTTGACTAGTGAATTTTATGTTTTAAGTACCTTTGATTGAATATGCATGTTAATTAGGATATGGTGTCAGTTTGTTTACATGTTAATTAGGATATAGTGTCAGTTTGTTTACTTTAAGAAATTTGTTATATAAATTTAGAATTATAAGTCAATTGAATGAGTTAGCATCATTAATAATCTTTCATGACAATGATTTACTAAAAGGAAATGAGGTAGACTATGTGAAATTGATTAAAAAAAGTATCTTAAATGAATAACTATTCCACTGACATTCACGACAAAATGTTTGTTATAGCATTAAAAAAAATATAATGACATTCCAACCAAGCTAATTAATAAACGTGACCTAGTTGAGTAACCGGAGAACATTCATGACGAGGTGTTTATCTTGTGTCAAAAGACTAGGTTAACGTTTAAGAAAATTAAAAAGTGTTGTTTCAATAATAATTCCCACTAATCTTCGAAAATAACAAAAATTTTCATTAAAGAATACTTAGTGATAGTTGCAGTTTTGATTGATTACTAGTTATAAATGTATGTGTACAAACATTATAGGTGAATGAATATGATGTTAATGTTTTGATTAATATGTATATTCAATTCAAAGTGCTTAGCCATGAAATAAATAGGTTAGTATGTTGGCACAACTTGAATGATTGATGTTTGTAGTTAAATTGATTTCAAAAAGTTAGATGTCATTGTCTCATTATTACATGTTGCATGAATGCATATGTTTATCTTTGTTGAATTTGTGTTGTTTTGTTTTTGCTTATGGAGTAGCAAATGTTTAGGTGTCAGGAAGTTGATAAGTGTAGTTTATACTATATTTTGATAGGTGCTTTAGTGTATTTATAGGTGTTTATTAGATGAATGTTGCATGTATAGGCTTAGAATTATGTTAATGTGAGCATTTATTTATATTCTAAGTGTTTGTGTGTTTTTAAGTATGTTTTCAATTTTAATTATGTACATTTCTTGAGGTGTTTGTTAGTTTTAGAAATTAAATAGGCAAAGAACAAGAGATTTAGATGTGCATGTACCTGAATGGGCAAGGTCACGATCATAACTTCCTATGTCATGGTCGTGATAGAAGAGAAATATATAAAGTTCATTGTCACAATTATGACATAACGCAATTTCAAAGAGTCAAGATTGTGACAGAGGCTTCCTAGGCGCGACTTTTTTCATTTGTTTTAGGATTTAGGGGCATTTTTGGAATCGATTAAAAGGAGAAAACCCTAGTTTCACCCCCAAAACCCTCAAAAACTATTTAAGAACCTTATGAACCCCTAAAAAACATAGTTGTCATTTTGTAAAAGTAGATTAAACAAGGAAGATTGAGTGAGACATCCAGATTTCCAATTTTCCAAATCAAGCTTTAAATAAAGTTTTTCTTTCTTTCTCCTTTGTTATTTTCGTATTACTTACTGTGTAAATTGAATTTCCAAATGTCTATTACATTCATGATGTTCTAAATTCCCAATTAAGGTTTATTTCATAACTATTTTGTGACTTCTTGTGTTAATCGTGCGTGCATATACTTTGGTAATAAATTGAGGGAGTAAGTCAAAAGTAATATGATTAATTTTCGTAACGAGAGTTATTGATTTAAAATCTTACGTGATTACAAATTAATGATCATTCGAAGAGAGATCTTATGCGAGAACTTGGTTATTTAATAAATAGTTTCAAATCTAGTTAAAATGTTAGGAAATTTTTGTGAATCTAGAGGTTGCAAAATCTAAAATTTTCGTATTAAATTAGTTGTTGGCTTTGCCATGGTTGCATGCATCACATGCATGTGGATGCAGCGGAGGTGTCGGAATGACAACCTGAAAATCACAGAATCTAACATGCATGCAAGGATTTGTAAAGAACATAAAATAACAAAACTTTTTACCTTGTGTATGTACCCCTTTCTTGTTTCTTTTCCTTGTTTGGGTTGTAAAACTCCAAACCCTTCCTTGATCACCCAAGAACACTCAAAGAAGGAAGATGAAACAATGTGTAAGGGTTTTAGAACACCAAACTTGATGAATTCAAATAGATTTTCAATATTATAGATGATAGGTCAAGGTTAACTTGCATGCATATTGATTTATACAACATTTGCATAAATTGCATGAAGATAACTGAATAACTCTTCTCACTCTCTCTAGAACACTTCTAGAACCCTTCCTCTATCACTTAAGTGCGTAAGAAGTGAAAGTAGATCGTATACATAAGTGAAGAACTCACTTATATATCATTTCAGGGCCTATCGTGGCATTTCTTGCCTTAGGCCACGATCATGGCCCTATGATGCACGATCGTGGCCTGCTTAAAATAGGCCATACAAAATTGTTTTTCATCCGATCTTTTATGCGTGTGACCCTTAGGTTCTCGGCTATTTTAGGCACTTGAATTAACTCTTAATTCAAACACATCATGAAGTCTATTTGCTGGAATATAAGTGGATTAACACACAAACTCTTTGATAGTTAATTATCCAACTTATGAACCTTTCCATAGATAATTAATATGCAATTCGTTCTTTCACCATACTAAACCCTACTTGGTTCGGAGTATGGGATATGTGTCAAGTCCCAATAGACTGACTATGTTACGTCTAGTCTAAGTGATGTCAGTTCTTGTTCTGGGATCACTCATATATGTCATTGAAGACCCTCTTCATGACAAATACCTGCTCTGGCCAGAGACTCCCAAGTAATGACCCCACCAAAAGGCCATAGGTATCATCTCCTTCTATCAGGAGTGGTGGATCCTTTATTGGCTACCCAATTACCTTCGAACATAAATAGCTGTACCCAATCACCACCCTAAGAGCAACCTCGTCATGAGGTAACAAGGAATGGTGTCAAAGCACAGGATTTATATCCAATATATCCTTAAATACCTCAAATCTAAGGATATTTTCACCATTGCTATTATGAGATTAATCATTAACATTCGATAGATTATCCATATGATAGTCTCATAGTAGGTCATCTGATGTACTTACTACCTTTAGTAAGCATTCACATATTAACTCTAAACATCCCATGCTTACAGTTTATGAGATCTACTGCTTGATCAAATCAAGGAGTATAATATGTGCTAGTCTTTCCAGATTAATAATGTCTTATCTTATTAATCCTATGACAAGGGATTATTTAGATACTAACATAATTGCACATGATAAAAATCTCATTATCATGATTTTATCATGATTTCCTTCATGCTTTGTTTTGTATCATGGACTTCATTAATTTCATTTAAGATCAATATCAATTCATATATATATAAATGAATATGAAATCAATGAAAAATGCCTATTATTTTATTAATCAAAATAAAGTTTATACAAAAGTGCTAAAGGTGATTGCCTTCAGAGCACTACTCTAACAATCTCCCACTTACACTAAAGTCAATCTCCTTTGTATCTAATACCATAGGCGAGTACACAAAAACCAAATTTTGTCTGAGGAAGTGGCTTAGTCAAATGATTAACGATGTTCTGATCTGTGGGCACTCTTTCTATCTTCACATCACCTCTATCAATTATATCCCTGATCAGGTGATATCTCCTGAGTATATGCTTGGACCTCTGATGAGACCTCGGTTCCTTGGCTTGAGCAATAGCCCCATTGTTGTCATAGTACAACAATATTAGGTCTACTATGCTAGGAACCACTCCAAGTTCCATAATGAACTTCTTGATCCAAACAGCTTCTTTTACCACTTCCACAGCTACAATATACTCTAACTTGGTCATCGAATCTGTAATAGTCTCTTGTTTGGAACTCTTCCAACTTACTGGTCCACCATTCAATGTGAAAACATAACCTAACTGGGATTTGGAGTCATCCTGGTCAGATTGAAAACTGGCATTTATATGCCTGCTCACTACAAGATCTCCATTTCCATATATCAAGAATACGTCCTTCTCAAGTACTTTAGGATATTCTTAACAGCCACCTAGTGACCCTCATTAGGATCCGATTGGTATCTGCTCATAACACTTAGAGCATACGATATATCAGGTCTTGTATATAACATAGCATACATGATTGATCCTACTGCAGAAGCATACGGGATCATATTCATGCGAGTCCTCTCATCTTGTGTCTTATGACACATAGATTTCGAGAGTTTTATCCCATGAGTCATAAGAAGAAACCCTCATTTGGACTGCTCCATGCTAAAGCTTTTTAGCTCTTTATTTATGTACGTTGACTGTGAAAGACCTAGCAACTTCCTTGATATATCTCTATAGATCTTTATTCCCAATATATAAGTTGCTTCTCCAAGGTCTTTCGTGGAAAAATTCCCGGACAACCAAACTTTGACTGATAGCAAACTTGAGGCATCATTTCCTATTAATAATATGTCATCCACATATAACACAAGAAATATGATAGCACTCCCACTAACCTTCTTGTACACACAAGGTTCATCAGAATTTTGTGAGAAATCAAACTCTTTGATTGTCTCATCAAATCAGATGTTCCAACTCCTAGATGCTTGCTTCAATCCATAAATGGATTTTTGAAGCTTGCATACCTTTCTGCCATCTCTGGATATGAAGCCCTCAGGTTGTATCATATATACATCCTTAACTAGGTTTCCATTTAGGAAAGTTATCTTCACATCCATCTTCCATATTTCATAATCATAATAAACAGCAATGGCTAGGAGTGCTCTAATGGATTTAAGCATAGCTACGGGGCTAAAGGTATCATCACAGTTAACTCCTTATCTTTAACGATAACCTTTAGCAACTATCCTCGACTTATAGGTAATCACATTACCTTCCATGTCAATTTTCTTCTTGAAAATCCACTTGTACCCTATAGGTTTTAACCCTTCAAGTGGGTCAACCAAATTCCATACTTGGTTTTCATACATGGAATCCATTTTGGAATTTATGGCTTGAAGCCATTTTTTAGATTCTTAGCTCTTCATAGGCTGTAGGCTCATAGTCCTTTATGAGCAATATGTCATTTTATTCGCTTACAAGAAATCCATATCTCTCTGGAACATTACGTATCCTACTTGACCTACAAATATTTTGTTTTGTGTGTTAGAAAGTTCAACTGTTGTCTCATCTCTATGAACAACAATTTCAGGTTTAGGCAATTGATTTGCGTCTGTTTGAGCATCACGAACTTCATCAAGTTTAATTTTGCTCCCACTGTCTTCTCTTAGAAGAAACTCTTTCTCTAAAAAGATAGCATTCTTTAGAGCAAAAAGGCTTTGAGACAAACACCTTTTGCTCTAAAGCATTATAAAACTAATATCCAATTGGTTCTTTAGGATATCCTATAAACAGGCATTTATCAGACTTTGCTTCAAGCTTATCTAATTGGATCTGCTTCACATAAGCCGGACAACCCTAAAATTTCATGTGAGAAAGATAGGGCCTTTTGTTAGTCCATATCTCATATGGAGTAACTTCAACTGCCTTTAAAGGGACTCTGTTTGTCACATAAATAGCATTCTCAAGTGCATAACCCCAAAAGGATTTTGGTAGATCCGCTAAGCCCATCATCGACCTTACTATGTCTAACAAGGTTCGGCTTCTTGTTTTTAAGGTGGAGTCCACTAGGATACTATCCCAATATCTTTAGATAAGATAGAAATTCCTCGTTTAAGTATTCACCACCTTGATCTGATCGAAGTGTCTTAATACTTTTACCGAGTTGTTTCTTTACTTCATGTCTAAATTGTTTAAACATTTCAAATGCTTCAGACTTATATCTCATTAGATACAAATACCCATATCGTGAATAATCATCAATAAAAGTAATGAAGTAAACAAAACCACCTCTGGCATGAATGGACATCGGACCACATACATCAAAATGTATTAGGTCTAACAACCCATTCATTCGTTCACCTTTTCCTTTAACAGGTAATTTCATCATCTTGCCTAACAAGCAAGATTCACATGTGTCATATGATTCATAATCAAATGATGCTAAGCTACCATTCTTGTGTAGCTTAATCATGTGTTTCTCACTTATATGGATAAGTCGACAATGACATAAGTAAGATGATTTTAGATTATCTCATTTTTGTCTTTTATCTCTCTCTTCTTGGGCAGTCTACTATCCCTGAGACCCTGCATATCAACACATATGTGTGAGCCACATCTGGTATCTAGTGCTCAAATGTTATGATCAGAAATAGTATTAACCTCAATGACAAATATCTTACTTGAAGTAGATGGTGGAGCATTTAATGCCTTCTTCTGCTTCAGTGACTCCAGATAAGCTTTGTAGTTCCTCTTCCAATGTCCTTCCTTATTGCAATGGAAGTTATCCCCTTCAGTGCTGTCTCCTTTGCCTTATTCTTGGCTACACCTCCCACTGGCCTCTTGGACTTCTTCTGCTTCTTTTGGTTCTTCTTTCGAGAACTAGAAGTAGAGTCCACTAGCATCACAGCCTTACTATCCTTCTTGATAGGTTGCTCAGCTGTTTTGAGCAAATTAATCAGCTCAGGTATCGCCGTGAATATTTGGTTCATCTGATAGTTAAGCACAAACTGTGAATAACTATCGATCAAACCAGTGAGAATTAAGTCTATACTTAATTCATGATCCATAATGAAACTCAAACTGCCTAACCTCTCAATATATCCATTCATATTTAGTGCGTACCACACTGGAGATGATCCCTCAGCCATCTTAGAACGGAAAAGCAACCTCGACGTCCCGAACCTTTCAGACCGAGCTTGCTCATCAAATAGTTCCCTCAGATGGTAGAATATAGTATAAGCATCTATAGCTTCATGTTGCTTTTGAAGTTCTGGTCACATAGAGGCCAGCATTATACAACTAGCCAACTCATTATCATCCAGTAGTTTCTTATAAGCTTTCTGATCTTCATCAGATGCATCAGCAGCAAGGGGATCGGGAAGTGTTCATTTAGGACATATCCTAGTTTTTCTGATTTGAGAACAATTCTCAAATTCTGTAGCCAAACCAACAAGTTGGGTCCTGTGAGTTTTATGGAAACTAGTAGGAAGCGTAAGTTCACACTAGAAGACATCGTACGATTTGATAACCTAGAAGAATGAGAGAAAGTGTTAAAATGTACAATTAATGCATATCTATAATGACTTTAATAACATGCATCATGGGTCTCATTATTCTTATTCAAATCCATAGCCCTCACTATGAATTCGAGAAAACTTATAGTTTTCTTAATGGGTTGATATTCAATATCACCAAGAATGACCTTGGGTTTGCCCAATAAGCTACCTTAGGTCAATCGGTAGGTACCATCCATACCAATTGCATTCAATTATGCAACTATCGACTTGTTCCATCAACTGTTGATTTAGC
The DNA here is from genome assembly GCA_027563885.1 of Erythroxylum longipes. NCBI lineage: Eukaryota > Viridiplantae > Streptophyta > Magnoliopsida > Malpighiales > Erythroxylaceae > Erythroxylum > Erythroxylum longipes. The sequence goes on along the minus strand of JAOQMS010093819.1, from coordinate 18 downwards.
ACACTCATTGGGTTATCA
>JAOQMS010093812.1:0-19354 GCA_027563885.1 Erythroxylum longipes | reverse complement strand
TGTAAGGCTATATATATGCCATCACGTTATTCAGTTCAATAAGATGAATATTTTTACAAACACTTTGGTCTGCAACACAGCAAGGGCTCATCATGGTAATAGATTTTAACAAACTGCAAAAGCCTAGAAGAAGCTCAAGGCCAAGGAATCGTTCTAGAATATTTGATGATTATATAATGAATGTCATGTCAACAACATGAGAGTATGCAGACGCTACTTATAGGAAACAGTGCACCAGGAGTTAGTTAGGAATTATACTAAGCAATAGTTTGTTATTTTCTTGTCTCACCTCATCTTCTATTATTCTTCTCCTCACCTTCTCTTTTTTTATTTGCTATTTGTTGAGTTACTTAAAAAAATTCTAGAAATATAATCCTTCAGAGTATTTTTCTTCAATTTTGCTGGATTGTTCTTATTAATTCATAATATTAGTGCTTTCATTAAACCTCTGTAGAGATGATAGAGTATCAAACTCATTTTTGGACATTGGATAAGAATGTTAAAGAGGTTCAAGAATCTCACTCTTCCCTTCGAAAGGATCTGGATGCACTGACTTTGTCTGTTGGTGAGCAGAAACTACTACTTTATGAGGTTTTAGGTCGCATCTTAGCTACCGCTGCCTAGAAACAAGTGGTTAATGCGATGACTTCCATTCACTCATCTTCCTCTGTTTTGTATGCGTCTGCTTCGCATCCTCTCAGTGGTCATAAAGCCGCTCCAGTTCAGATGGCGCGTTTTTTCAGCGACAATCCCAATCACTGGGTTTTGCAAGCTGAAAGGTATTTTGTTTTTTATCAAATCAAGCAAGATGATCGAGTTACTATTTCCTCTTTTTATCTTGATGATACCGCAACGGATTGGTTTGATTTGATGTATCGCAATCAGCAATTGGTTGGCTGGTCGACATTTACGGAGGCCATTCTTAAATGCTTTCATTCTTGTGATTTAGAAGAGCCTGAAGGTCTCTTGGTTAAGCTTCAAAAGGTGACCACCGTGAGTGACTACTGTTCACGATTTGAGGCAGTCACCAATCGAACAGTTTCTTTGCCCCTCCACTTTTTAGTCCATTGCTTCATTTCAGGCCTTCACACAGATGTTAAGCACTCCGTTTTGGTCTATAGGCCCACTACATTAGAGGATGCCATGTCTTTAGCCCAGCTACATGAATAGAGAATAGCCCTAAAAAAGGGTTTGGTTAAGCCTTCATTGGGGAACACTAAACTCTTGCTGCCCATACATAAATTGCCTTTTGTTTCTGCACCTGTGGGTTCTCTAGCAGCTGCTTCGACAGCCACCCTTCCTAGTGGCAATAAGTTGCCGTTTCGCCGCCTTACTCTGATCGAAGCTGCGCAACGACATTCATAAGGTTTATGTTACCATTTCGATGAGAAGTATTCATGGGACCATAACTGCAAAGCTAAACCCCAACTGTTACTTTTGGAAGATGACACTGATTGGCTGCCACTGGTTGTTCCATCTATTCTAGTCACTGATTCTACTCCGACTTTTGTCACGATGGAGTAACATACTTAAACCCAATCGACAATTTCTTATAATGCCTTGGCAGGAGGATGTTCGCCTTCTACACTTCGGTTTCACGGGTCTGTACAGGGCAAGACGGTGCAAGTCCTCCTTGACGGTGGCGGTACCCAAACTTTGTGCAGACACGTGTCGCCAAATTCTTGAATTTAACGGTAACCGCCACACCTAATTTTTTTATTTTGGTTAGTAGTGATGAACGCCTTTGTTGTTCGGGTGTGGTCAAATAAGTTCCACTCATCATTTAGGATCAATAGATTCTAGTTGATTTTTATGTGTTGCCAATTCAGGGGTGGAATATAGTTCTTGGGGTTGCTTGGGTTGCTACATTAGGTCCGGTTCTTATGGATTATTCTTCCACCATCTTTAAATTTGATTACAAAGGTAAATGAATTCGTTAGGCAGGGGATACTACACCCATGGCTTAACTAGTTCAATTTAATGGGTTGCGTTGTTCAGATCAATGCCATTTCAGAATTTTTTCGTTTGGAATTAGTCCTTAATCACACGACTACGGATATCGATCATTGTGCAGAAATTAAAGATTTGTTAGCCATTTTTGAAGATGTATTTCAGAAACCACATGGGTTGCCACCTTCATGCTCTTACAATCATAGTATTCCTTTGTTGCCCAACAGTGAACTGATCAATGTTCGACCATATCGGTATCCGCATTTCCAAAAGCAAGAAATGGAGAAATTAGTGGCTAAATTGCTTCATGATGGCATTATTCGTCTGAGTACTAGCACATTTTCTTCTCTGGTTTTGCTGATCTACAAGAAGGATGGTACTTGGCATTTTTGTGTGGATTATCGAGCTTTGAATGTTGTGACGGTTAGAGATAGATTTTCGATTCCCACTATCGATGAACTTTTTGATGAATTATATGGGGCGTGCTGCTTTTTGAAGTTAGACTTGCTAGTTGGTTATCATCAATTTCGGATCAAAGTTGGAGATGAGGGTAAAACGACTTTCCATAAACATAATGGACACTAAGAATTCTTAGTCATGCCATTTGGGCTGACGAATGCTCTTTCTACATTTCAAAGTCTTATGAATGATGTTTTCCTACCATACTTGCAGAAATTCGTATTAGTCTTTTTTGATGATATTCTGATTTATAGCTTAACTTAGGTAGATCATGTCACTCACATTTAGATGGTGCTTCAATTGTTGCATGATCACCAGTTGTTGCTAAGCGATCTAAGTGTATTTTTTGCCACCTTTTTGTTGGGTATCTCGATCATGTCATTTCTTAGAATGGGGTAGCAGCCAATCCAGATAAGATTATCACCATTCAACAATGCCCACTGCCATATTCAATCAAAGAGGTTTGGGGGTTCTTAGGACTGATCAGGTATTATCGCAATTTTATTCATAACAATGCTTCCATTACCGGGCCATTAAGGGATTTATTATGCAAAGACAGTTTCAAGTGGACTATAGAATCAACACAGGATTTTGAACAATTGAAATAGGTATTAAGTTTTGCCCCTGTTTTAAGGCTGCTAAATTTCACCAAATCATTCACTCTTGAGACTGATGCTTCGGGTAGTGGTATAGGGGTTGTGCTATCACAAGACAACCATCCGATTGCTTATTTTAGTCAACAACTCAATGGGTGTATGCAACAAGATTCCACTTATCAAAGAGAAATGTTTGCCATTACTCAAGCCATTGCTAAATGGCAACAATATTTGTTGGGACGGAAATTCATTATTCTTACCAATCAAAAATCACTTAAGCATTTAACTGAGCAAGTTGTTCAAACTTTGGATCAACAAAAATGGCTTGGTAAGCTAATTGGTTACGATTTTGATATTGCCTATCGGCCAGGGAACTAAAACAATGCTGTCGATGCCTTGTCTCAGATTCCATTTTTCCAATTCTTTGCTATCTCACAGATTGAATTTGATATTGTTACTGAGGTAGGTGCTGCTAATCAGATTCATCCGGAATTTCTAACATTACAACAGCATTTGTTGCATAATTCTGACAGCCTACCTGATTTTATATTCAAAGATGGGCTTTTATTGTTTCGTGGTTGATTGGTTATACCTTCAGACTCTCTATTACGTCTACAATTGTTGATTGAGTTTCATGGTTCCCCAACGGGAGGTCAGGCAGGTATTACTCGTACTTTTCATTGCCTATCTTCGAATTTCTATTGGAAGTTTATGCACAAAGATGTTAAACGTTTTGTTAGTGAATGCCAAATTTGTCAACAAATGAAAGCCTCTTGTTTGAATCCGAGTGGTTTGCTTCAACCATTGCCTATTCCGAACATGGTTTTTGACGGCATTTCCATGGATTTTATTGTGGGGTTACCATCATCCAAAGGAAAAACTGCTATTATGGTGGTCATTGACCATCTTTCTAAGTACAAACACTTCACTGGGTTACCTACAAATTTCTCCACTGAGTCCATGGTTGCTACCTTTGTCTAGGAAGTGATTCGTTTACATGAAGTTCCAGTTGAAATAATGACAGACCATGATGGTCGATTTTTGAGTGAATTTTGGCGCGAGGTACATAGTCTCCAAGGCACTACGTTACTTACTAGTACAACTTATCATCTTCAAACAGACGGTCAAACAGAATCCCTTAATAAGTGTGTCATAAAGTATTTACGTTGTTTTGTTACGAAAAATCCCTCTTCTTGGATGCATATGTTGTCAAGGGCTGAGTATTGGTATAATACGACCTATCAAACCACTGCACAAATGACCCCATTCGAGGCTCTATATGGCCGCCAACCACCCACCCACCATCTCTCGTTATATTAAGGACTCCAGTGGTAATCCTTTAGTGAACAACTACATGCTGGACCAAGATAAAATGTTATCTCTACTCAAGCATAATCTTAAGATGGCTCAGGCACGTATGAAATGTCAAGCTGATCAACATCATCGAGAGGTGTCCTTTGAGGAAGGAGATTGGGTTTATGTGAAATTGTAACCATTTCGATAAATAGTATACAATGTTATAACAAGCTTGGTCGATGCTATTTTGGTCCTTATAAAATCGTTAAACGAATTCGTGAGATTGCTTATAAACTTAAACTTCTTGCTTCTACCCAAATCCATCTATGTTTCATGTATCTTTACTTCAAAAGTGTATTAGGCAGCCTGATCAGCAAGTTACACCTTTGAATTTGGTAGATTTTACCTCCTCGTTAATTCTACAACCAGCTGCAATTCTTGAGAAAAGGTTGGTGCAATGACCTACTTATTCTGTTGAACAATGGTTGATTCAGTGAGAAGGATTACCAATTTCAGCTGCTTCCTAGGAAGACAAAGATAATATCCTAAAGTCTTTTCCTACTCTGAACCTTGAGGACAAGGTTGTTCTTGATGGGGATGGTACTGTTATGAATGATATTAATGAGCAGCAAGGCGCCATAATGGTAACAGATTTTAACAAACAGCAAGAGCCTAGAAGAAGCTCAAGGACAAGGACTCGATCTAGAAGATTTGATGATTACGTGATGAATGCCATATCAGCAACATGAGAGTGTGTAGACGTTACTTATAGGAAATAGTGCCCTAGGAGTTAGTTAGGAATTATGCTAAGCAATAGTTTATTATTTTCTTCTCTCACTTCATCTTCTGTTATTCTTCTCCTTAGCTTCTCTTTTTTTTTATTGTTTATTGAGCTACTTGAAAAAATTCTAGAAATATAATCCTTTAGGGCGTTTTTCTTCAATTTTGTTGGATTGTTCTTATTAATTCATAACAGAAATCTCCTACCAACATCCATGACTTGCCCATTGATTTCAGGATAGAATAGAGATTCTCTTGTAACTTAGTTCTTTGGAATTCAAAATTGGAAGAATAGATGATCGACACATCAAAGAGATTGGGGGAACCAACTTATTGACAAGTAAGATGAATCATCTAGCCAGAACTCATAAAATATGAGACATCAACAAGGTCATAATTAAAGGCAAAAACAATCCTACCACTATAATGATTACTAATATTAGATCCTAAGCTCCAATTTCACCCCAAAAATCTCATAATGTGTTGAAACTTAGGTTTTTTTTTTTTTAGTTTCAATTAAATTCAAGAGAATAGGTTTCTTCTCTAAAACAAACATCTTTAATAGCTTAAGGTTTTAGGGGGTTGTTATCCATCTAACATTTTTAAAAAATATCAACATCAAACTTATTTACCATTACCAAGTAAAGATTGCTAGCCTTTAGCCTTGGAGTTTCTTTTTTTTTAGACTTCCGTGATGAGGAGGAGCCAATCTAGATGAAACTCTCCTCTGTCGAAGCTCTTCAATCCTAGATTTCTATACCATATCCATCGTTCTCCTTAGAGTTAAAATTTGTCATCAACACAGAATCCTTCTCCTATAAAATCTTATTTGTTCTTTGTATTACTTTCCTCCTTCTGAAGTAAGTTTCTAACATGATTCTCTTCATCTTTGTTTCCTCCCCATATGGACTCAGCAATTAGTTTTTTTCCTAATTTTTTAGTGCAAGGGAATACATCTTGAATCTTCTCCAACTGGAAATTAGGAGATACTACCTGAATATTTTCCATATAGATTTCTGGAGTAAATTCGACATCTGAGTCTCCAATTCCCATTACCTCATAGTATGTACACGAGTTAAACATCCTTCATGTCGGTTTTCAAATCTTACTTCTCAAATTAGGTTTCCAGATATAAGTGAAATATCATCTTTATAAAGCTCACCATCCACACCCAGTTTCTTAACTAATAAAGTTCCAGGTAACTCATCATTGATATTAACCTCCACACACATCTTGGTATAACATATTCTATCCATTATAGCTGTCAAAGAGTCAAAACATACTGTTTTACGTATTGAGACTAAATAGCTCAATCCTTTAATAATCTGACATTTTAGAGGAATATTATGAAAGTTAATCCATAATGGTTGTGATACAAACTTAGATCCATCTAATTCTATACGTGGTCTCTATTTTGTCAGAAATATAGGTTAGTTATCAATATTAGCATCTAATATGAATCTGAAAAGAAAGGTGTCCTCTTTAGTTAAGAGTGTTTTCTCCAGCTCCCTTTTTGCCCATTTAGCTATAGCCTAACTCTGAACTTAGGGAAAGTAAGTCTTTTGCCTATGACGAAGTTGATAAGAGTAGTATACCAAGCTACAATACCTGCTTGAAGCATTTTTAAGGGGATGTGAATACTCTATCCATTATGGTTACCTCAATGAAATTCAGCTTGGTGTTCCCAGGGTTAGCCACTACAACTCTTCTCCAAGATCTGGGTGAGACTATGCTCAAGTCAACCATATTCTCAGGTTTAGAAGCTTTCTTTTAATCTACTTTCTTAGATAGGATTCCTTTTTAAGCTAAGGATTGTTTGATAGTTGGAAAATCTATGTCCACTCAGAGGCCTTTCTTTGAAGAGACAACCGGCATGACGAACGACCCTTCGACCTTGCATGGAGTTGGACCGTAGGGGATATTGGGCTGCCCATTGCTGCAACTTCCATAAGAAAAACTACCAGTGAAAGAGAAGGAGTAATAGCAACAAAAGCTGTTGAGTTTATCAAAAAAGGAAAGTATAATTCAGAGGTTGAGAGGAGGGGGAGGAATAACGAGGCTACGTGTTTTTTTCATGTGACAAGTTGTCGAAGAATAATGCACCAATTCTCATTGGAATGAATACGATGTTGTTTTTGTATCTTAATGTTGACATATGACTATATTTTATAGTTTTAAGCAATGTTTTAAAAATCGGACTGACATTGAATAGGTCAAAGAAAAAATTTGAGGTTTAAAGATTGGACCGATATTAAACCACTACAAAATTGGTATATAATAAATAAGAAGTAAAAATTATAAGAATAAGTAATGCATATTAATAGATAATAAATCTAATAATTTAGACTAAAATTAAATCTAATATAAATTTTAAATAATAAAAAATAAAATTTGTATTCTATATTGTCATTTATTTAAAGATTCATAAAAGTTGAAGGATGTTTACAAAAAGTCAATAGAAAAGACTCTAACTTCATTTTAACTTCTTTTTCAATATCCTTTAAACATTCTTTTTATGGTTTAAATATTATTTTAAACACATTATTAAATTATCTTCAATAAAATTACTTATATATATTAATTAAGAATTCAATTTAATAAACAAATTCATGATAAAAATAATAATTAGTTTTTAACAATAATAATTTAAAATTTTCAATAAAATATATGGAGATAAATAAAGAATCTAAATTTTAACAAATATAATTTATTAGTGGGATTAAATAAATTTAGTATTTTTTAAGGATAAAAATAGGAATTTATTTTTTTAATAATAATAATTTCAAACAAAATTTTAAATTAAAATATAAAGAGATAAATAAAGAATATAAATTTTAAAAATATAATTTATTAATTAGAATGTGTGGGAATTGAAAAGAAAAAATTGATTAAAAATTTAAATGATTTATGAAATATATCATTAAATCTCAACTTTCCTGGATGCATCAAAACTTAAAAAATTAGGAAGAGGTGGGGATAAATAGGAGGTGGTCCTACATATTATGGTAGGTCCCATATGCTCATAGTTAAGGGACCATATCTTCAGTTTCTGTTTACCAATTCTTACTTTTTTATTAATTATCATCAACACATTTATATAGAATCTGCAAAAATGTGTTACCAAGATTAAGTGGCATATGGTTGGAACACCTTAACGGAATCAAGGTGCTCCAATCAAATAGTTAACCATTAGTTAAAGAAGGATGGCGGTTTCTATATGTTAAAAAGATGGTGAATCCCACGTGCTTAAAATGATAATTGAGTTTTATTTTGATCGGTCTATTAAAGAAAATAGAGAGTATAATAATTAACTGCTCAGTTTTCAGTCATAAGATTATATAATACAAATCAAATTAAAAATTAAGTTAGTTTGTATTTATTTCGATCGAATCGGTTAATCTGGTTCTGTTTTTAAAACACTAATTTTGATTATTATTTTAAATAAATTTATAATAGATTATTTTATAATTTTATAAAATTATTTAAAATAATACTCAATTGATATCATTGTCATATGATATCATAACTAAATTTAATATTAAATTCAGTATAGTATTAGCAAGAAATGCTTTCTAAGAGGTATACGGTAATCTTCTGGTCACTATCTAACAAAAATTAAAATTAAAATTAAAATATAAATAGATAAATAAAGCATATAAAGTTTTAAAAATATAATTTAATAATTAGAATGTGTGAGAATGAAAAAGAAAAAAATTGATTAAAAATCCTTTATGAAATATACCATTAAATCTCAACTTTCCTAAATGCATTAAAACTTAAAAACTAGGAAAAGCTGCCGAGAAATACGGGGTGAGTCCCACTTGTATGGTAATGTAAAATTAAGGAGTACTGTATAAATGAATATAGTGTAATTTAAAATTTTTAGAGAAAAAATAGAATTGTGTGATTGAGGATAAAATTTTGTGAAAGAAAAAGGGCAAAAACATAATAGTTCAATTATTTCGAACGAATTAATAAAATAAGTAAGTTTAAATAAAAAATTTTAAATTTTTAAAAACTTGGAAATGTATAGTAACAAATGAATTAAAAAATAAATAGACGAACAAATTAAAAAGATAAATGGATGAATGAATTAAAAAGATAACTGAATGAAATAAGTGAGTGAATATTGTGAAATTTATATAGTAGAAAAGATAAAATAGTTTAGTAAAAATTTTTCGGAAACAGTGTAAATAAATGTGTAAAAATAGTTTAGTAAAAGTTTATAAGAAAATGTGGAGATAAATGCGTTAAAATATTATAGTACATAGTTTAAAAAATAAAGTTAAAATTTAACAAAAACTATACGAATATAAGGAGTTATCGCCCGATTTAAAAATTTTAAGAAGTTATGGGTGTGATAATTGTGACCTATGAAAAAATAAAAATAAAAATTTAAAGGAATTTGAGAGTATTTATGAATATGTTATTTTATGAATGGCTAAATATGTATAAATAAATATTGTTAATTTTTAAAATTTGTCAGAAAATTAAAATTTGTGAATGTAGATAAAATTTTTTGGGAGAAAATAAGTAAAAATGTAAGAGTTAGAATATTTAAAATAAATTAATAAAATTAGTTAGTAAAAATTAGGAATGAAAAATAAAATAAAAATTAGAAATGTATAGTGTCATGTATTTGTTATAAATGGATAAGAATAAATAAATTAATTACAATATTTGAGCTAAAAGTTAAAAAATAAAAAACTCATGAGTCACACTCGTGAGTGAAATTTAAATAAATAAATTTATTATAATATATGAGTAAAAATTTAAAAAAATTAATGAGTCATGGGTGTGACTTAATAAATCACACTCGTGATTGCAAGTAAATTCCTAAATGGTTGTGTGTATTTTCAATTCAGCAGCACAACCAAATATCTCGGTCATGCGGGACGTAGCTAGAGCAGACTGTTGATGATGCAACTAAGGTGAACTTCGTAACATCAACAACATTCGAGAAAACAATTTCACCACCTTCATTTATAGTTTATGGTATTGGAAGCATGTATGATACCCAGGTGTTTCAAACGCCAGACCCGTCCCGGAAACGGAGCTGCAACAAATCCGTGAAGACTCAACACAGGTATAACCCTTTCCGTTAATTTATTATACATTTTATCGTAGAGAAACAAATAAAATTACAGAATGCTTATATCAAGTATCGGAGACTTGCAAGTTATCTGTAGTTGTGTTTTTGTAATTTTATTTTATTGTTTTAGGTAATGTTATCAAATATGCCTTATATGAGATTCTCGGCATCTTCATCTTCTCAACCAGATGATATGCCCATTTTAGGTAATCCTTGTCTTCAATTTGACAGCCATGAGAACCAGTTAAGGTATGCAACTTTAAAAGATCGTCAGATTATTTTGAATCGATTCATCGATTATGAAGCTATTATTGAATTAGGAATAGCAGACCAAGTGAATGAATTATTGCACAATATAGGTGGGATATATTTGCTGAATTAAAAAAAACATTGGTTGAATTAACTCTAGAATTTTTGAGTACTTTATAATTGATCTTTAATGATGATGGCAGTGTGAATAATATAATATTTAGATTGATGATTATGCCGTATGTTATTACTTTAGATGTGTTGAATAGTATATTTGGATTTTCGGATAGTGATTTATGCGGCTACCATGATGATTTTAAGCCTACAAATTTTTGGAATGAAATTACTAATTCAAGAAACGCTTTTTCTCCAAGTAAGTCTAAATCGTCTGCTTTAGTGGACCCTAGCCTTCGCTATCTTCGTAGGTTTTTAACTTCTACATTATTTGGTAGAGGAGATAGCCATGGGCAGTCTCTAAAGCAGAATTTTTTGTGTTGTAGTGTATGGTACATGCTAAACATTTTAATGCTGGTATGTGGTTAAGTACGCATCTAATTGATGTGGCTAAAGTTAGAGCTGGCAAAATAGTAGTTGGAGCGTTTGTCACCCAAATTGCAAAGCATCTTGGTTTACTAACTGAGAGAACAATTATGCCGTTAGTTTAAGACAACTCTAGTTTAGACTTGCAATCATTGGTGTCTATGAAGATTGTTAGGCGACAAGGTGATTGCTATGCTCTTGTTAACGACGACACAACAGAAGCTTCAAGTAGTAAGCATAGTTGCGTCGGAGTAGCTGAAGGTAGACAAGAGGATGATGTTTTGCCACCTGAAGCTACGCGTTGGAACATTCCACCTACTTCTGTTGAATATCAATCATTGTTGAATCAATTAATTGCATTTGAACAGGGAACGAATAATAGATTGGACAACATTGAAGCTAGCATAGCGAAGATGAGGAATTTCCTAGTAAATTTAAATGCTCGTTCCAAACATCGTCCACCTCCATCTTAGTATTGTATTTCTATCTTTTCTTTTTATTATTTTTATTGTTTGTTGCTAAATTATCTTTAGTTTTATTGTTTTTCTTTATTTATGTTGTTTGCATGTTAGATCCTTTGTTTTCTTAGTATTGTACATTGCATGTTTGTTTTCTTGCTTAATAGTTAGAGATGCATGGTTATTAAATGAACTTGAATGGGATTGCAAATGTATAATATGAGTGAATTAATATATTTGCATGCTTAAACTAGTTGACTTGGATTTCAATTGAAATGATATTAGCTTGTTGTGATAGATGAATGAGACCTTCCTTTGGTAAGAATTTGAGCTTTTTTGAAAAATGAAACACCAATTAAAAGTATTCATTGCTGAGAGTATTCTTTCATGGTTAAGCAAATTTAGAACTTTCTTGTCAATACTAGTCGAGATTACATAATCTTATGCAAAGATTGAAGGGATAAAGGCATTTAGGATTTATCTTGACAACTTAAAAAGCCACCATGATATTATCCTTAGTGAGCCCCCTTGAGCTTAAATGAAACTTTTTATTGGTTGGAACCCAAAATATGAGCCTTGGCCTTGATTTTTTATCTCTTTTCATTACATCCACCATAAGAGCAAGTTGAGCATTTAAAAGGCATAATAGACTGTAGGGAATAATTGTGGGAGAAGCATAGTATATAGTTAGTTTATAAGTTAGTGGTGGGTTGGGATGTAATAATTTGTATTTGTTGTCCACAATTTTCCCCTTTTTGAAGTTATGTTGTTGTAAATTAGCAAAAAATGAAAATATATCAAGTAAAAAAACAAAAAAAGAAAAAAAGAAAAAAGGAAGAGAACCAGAAAATGTGAAGGAAACAAAAAAAGAAAAAAAGGAAGAGAAATAAAAAAAGAAAACAAAGCCAAGAAGGGAAAATTCATGGAGATTGGTAGGTTAAGTTTGTAATTGAAAAGAAAAAATTGTATGTTTTATGTTTTATTGGTTTGTATTATTTTAAATGCTCAATTAGTTCTATGGTGTAAAGCTTGGTTTTACCTTTTTCCCTACCTTTAACTTGGCCCCATTACAACCAAAATAAAGACCTTCATATCAATGTTTGTGTTTGATATTTAGTAGTGCAGATTGAATTAGTAAGCAAGCTTATGGTAGATGCTTAACATGAAATGAAGAATGAATCAATATTTATGACCTTTGAATTCGTGAGAGAATGGAAAGTGGAGTGAGTGTCTATCACACTTGTTAATGGTCTTTCAGTTGACTTACTTATAAATTATGGTTATGCACGCGAAAGATAATTTGTTCACGAATTATTATGAGTTTCAAAATCTTAGGTTGTGTTTATTGAATTGATCTTTGGCATCTTTAATTATTAAATGAGAAAATAATTTGTTGTCATTATTAATTTGTTTTTTGTGTTTGTGTTTTCAAAGTTTAGTGTTTTTAGTTTTGGTTGAGTACAAGTATAATTTAAGTATTGATGTATTGTTATCGTCAATTTTGTCTAATTTGGCTTCTTTTTATACGTTGAAAATTTTAAGAATCTTAATGAGATTATGTTGTGAACGAGGGATGAAAGGGCATTAATCTTCACTCATTTCATCATGTTTAGAGACCAGACGAGATGCAGAGAAAGTAAGAGGAGAAGAAAATCAGAGAGAGATGGTGAAGAAGAAAGGGTGTCGATAATTAATATATGTGTTATGTGTATGCATATGCAATTCCAAATTTATTTTTTTGTTATGTGAAAATGTTTTATTTGTCAGTGGAAGTTTTTGCTTCTTAAATAGTTTTAGTTTGTTGGGTTATTGTAGATTTTGATGTTTATATAGTATTTAATCTCTTTGTGGACAAGGTTTTATCGTAGTGTGTATGTTTAATTGACAGTCTTACTGTAGGTTTAAGAAAAGATAAAATCAAAATAGTTGGTGATATGGTTAATTTGATCTTATTAAACTTTGTAAGTTTGACGCAGTAATAAGTAGGCAAATACACGAGAATGATTGGGATGTTGCGGAAGACAAAGAATAAAATTCTAGGGTTAGAATAATATAAATTTTATAGAATGATTAAAGCAAATGGATAGATCATAGTTGCTTTATAATTCTTGTGTTTAGCTACTTTAGAGATAAGTTTGATTGTTGAGTTGAAAGATATTTAGAAAAAAAGAATTAGTAAAAAAATGTAAATTATGATATGGTAATACGCCCATCAAATATTTAAAATAGATATTGATTGTTTCTATTGTGGTAGTTATTTATTTTCTATTTGTAGAATAATATTGTAAAAAAGGACATGTTAATCTATGATATCAGGCACATTTTTTAATGAAATGAAAAAGGGTTGCGTATAAAAAAATAGAGTTTCAGGATAGAAAAAGTAAAATTTGAGTTTATTGTATGAAATTTCGAATTGTCACGAGAACAAGGTAAAAGCAAATATCCAACAACCTTTCATTTGTGCAAAAATAATTCAATGTTATGTAATATCAACATAAATTTTCAAATCAGACTAACATTTTCACTTTTAAAGTATGGGTAAAATGTGATATGAACAGAACTGTTTAAATCAGACTAACATTTTAACGTTCTAAAGGTATAGGTAAAATTTTATTAAGTTATTGTCGTAGTTACGGAATGTATTCAAGAAAGATGTGATAGGAATTAAAATGCAATAGAAAAGAATGCATGTTAAAAGGAAGCTAATAAACAGAATGGTTTGTTTTGATATGTTGAAATTTGTATGAATTGAAAAATAATTATTTTTTGAATGTCTATAAGTTTAATAAAGAGAATTGTGATATGTAAGTCACGACTATATTTTGTTACAGGTTTTCCAAGACTATTAAATTAGGAGATAAAAATATAAAGGAATAGTAAACCCAAGTACAAGCGAGAAACATATGAAAGGCTAGCAAAAAAAGTTCAAGAAAAAAGCAAATTAAATCATCAAAGTTACAAAGGTTGCATGCTTATATTGTTTGACTTAATGCATAAAAAGTTTATGACAATTTAGGTAAGCAAATAAAAAAATTAACAAAATGGTTTGTTTTGATATGTTGAAATTTGTATGAATTTAAAAATAATTATTTTATGAATGTCAATGAGTTTAATAAAGAGAATTGTGATATGTAATTCACAGCTGTATTTTGTTACAGGTTTCCCAAGACTATCAAATTAGAAGCTAAAATGGAAAGGAATGGTAAATTCAAATACAAGCGAGAAACACATGAAAGGCTAGCAGAAAAAGTTCAAGAAAAGAGGAAATTAAATCATCAAAGTTACAAAAGTTACATGCTTATATTGTTTAGCGTAATGCGAAAAACGTCCACGACAATTTGGGTTTTTTGTTGCTGTTATCAACGCCTGCATTTGAGGCTGGTGTCGGTTCAGTGTCGCTAAATCTTTTGTGAAGACATTATCTTAATTTTGAAGAAGAAACAACAATATCTTAAAAATATATATAAAACAAAAATATATTAGCGATAGAGTATAAAAGTGAACATTAATTTTTTTGATAAAAATGTTGAGTAAATAAATAAAAAATGATAATATAATTTATCCTTAAAAAAGGAGTTAGACGTAGTTTGACCAAGATAAAAATGCAAAAATTGATCGAATAAATAATGATAAAAACCTGGAATAAGTGTAGGTGTAATTTCTGCATTGTTATTTTGATCATCTGTTGAAATGTCATCATCTTTTTGAATTGAAGTTAAACTCTTTTGTAATTCAGCATCATCAATTTGGTGGTAATAGATAATAGTGGAGTGTTGTCTTCCATCCGGTGAGTGGATTTGGACAAGTTTGATGAATAAGAAAGGTCTTGGTTTTCAATTCTTCATGTAACTTTTCTAGAGGAAGTTTGATACTCTGGGAAGGCAAAAATGTATATTGTTAGTCAAATGATAAAGTTGCAATAATTTTTGTTATTAAATGTAAATTTATTTGCAGTAAATGAAAAATATAACCTGGTGGTAAAATTACATAGCTTCAATTACACTGAAGTTTAGAAGTTTTTCACCAAGTTCAACAAAAATAGAAGTTGTGACAATTCCTGTTTTGTCTATTAAATCAACATGATAGCGGCATCTACATTTTCAAACAAAAGTTAATGACAAAATATATGTTACTTGATGAAACCTTGCTATAAAAAAAAGGAAATTGTAAAAAACAATTAAAATCAGAAATGCTAAAGTCACACCCGTGACATGTTAAATCACTCCCATGAGAAGGGCTCACGGGTGTGACTTAACATGTGACACCCGTGACATAAAAATGGCAAAGTCACACCTGTGACATGTTTCACTCTCGTGAGAAGGGCTCATAGGTGTGACTTAACATGTCGCACCCATGACATACAAAAATTCTATATATTATTCTGTGTTGTTCTCACAGGTTTAAGATGAATATTTCAACTCTTCCCTTCATTTGTTTGGTTGTTGACAAGATTAACTTGCTAATTTTGTAAAAAAAAATAATTTCCCAATAGATACACTGCATCACAAGAAAAGGCAGAAAATTCTAAAGAAAAAAGAAAAAAAAGCCTGGGTTCAGCTGGGAGTTTCTCCCTGCAAGAATTGCAAGTAAATGTAATTCCATATATAACGGCTGTTGAGCAAAAGCATTTTTTGCAGGCCATATATCAGTACTTTTGCAAAATGTGTTCAAAAGAAATATGAGCTTTAATCTATGCTGTCTGCAAATATATAGAAAGATTTTTGTTAGAAATATTAATATCAGATAAACAACGAGTGAGGTGGAAAACTTATAGGAGAATATAAAATGTATTTCCCTTGGACTTTAAGAAGATGATTTTAGTAATTTTTTGATCTGATCCGAAAGACACATCAGGATTATATATGAGATAAGCTTGTTGATTAACAAGGTTTTTGAACTCTTTAGTATTTCGTTGTGCCCTGAAAAATGATAATTATAAATGTAAAAGCATTAAAATATTCTAAAATTTGTATATAAGTTCATTTGTTGTTAGAACAAAGATGAAAAATGTAGCAGTACCAATTTTTAAGATCTGCAGATTCTTGTATTAGTGGATCAATAAAAATTGCAGAGTCAAACCATGTCAATAATGCAATACCTAAAATATTTCAATTATAAGGTAAAAATAAAAAGAAGGATAAATAAAAGAAAACTGTGAAAGCATGATGAAAAAAGAACAAAACTACCATTGTAAAAGTTTACTTTTCGCCTGCGACACACAATTATCGGATAAGTATGTAATGATTCGACAATTTTTGGCCCTCTTTAGTAACAAAATCATTCCACATTGACAGTATAATGGTTTGTTGCCTAATATAAAAACGGAAAATGTTAAAAAAAGAACTAGTGTCAGATTTTAAAAGTTGTAGAGAATAATAGAAAATGTAACATACTGTTTGTTGGCAAGAATAAATTTTTGGACAGTTGAAAGCTTGCCATCTTTACTGATTTGTTTTTGATCCTAGACTTCAACAACCATAACTAAAATATCTATCACATGTTAAAGATAAATATAATTAGATATAGTAGGGAAAAAACTCAAAGTTCTAGAAAGAAACAAATAAAGGATTTAATCGATTGATTTTTCCTTGTCGTTCATATAGTTGATAAGATCCATAAAAGATGTATAGTTGAATTTAATTTGTATGATGCTATCATCATCTATTATAGGTTCAACAACAATGCGAGTTGTAATAATCCATTGAATTTTCAAGTTTTCAGTTTGGTACTAAGACGGAATTGGCTTGACAATGGCGTTACAAATGATATATTTCTTATACGGCTGCAAAATATGGCTCATTCGTTCGATGTAATTGTTAAAGATAACAACTTTAACTTGTGATCCCTGTTAATAATAAACATACAATTAATAATTAAGTTAATGGAAAAGGGAAGATTTTCAATGAAGAAAGTATAGTTATTATAACTCATAATAAAAAAGATAAACTTTTGTCTCTTAGATGGCGTGCTAGTTGATGTGACAATATGTTGTTTTTCTTGGATAGTAATTTCACATGACCGCCATTGAGTACCAGGTAAAATATCCTTGATCAATAAATGTTTTTCCATCCTTTAAATTTTTTTAAATAAAATAATAAGGAAAACAATTTTTTTATGGAATGAAATTAAATAAACTTGATCAAAACAATTCATATACCTTTTGATAATTTGTGCTCTATAATTTAACTAATTGGAAAATTTCATGGAATACATTATTTCTTATTTTTTGTCAAATTTTGAAGACTCAAAATTTCCTTGAATAATTGGAACTTTAACTGATTTAAGAGTCCAAGCTCTTGACAAAGCCACATATAATTGTCTCTGTGAGAATACGGGCTGACAGAGATAATTTCCTACATAATCAAGTGTTTAACCCTAATATTTATTTATGGTCATTGCAAAACATCAACAAATAGGAAATTGTGTTCTCACAAAAGGTATTCCATTTTTTTCATTTGCTGAAGATTGAAAAGGAATCTTAGGTATAAAAACTTATTTTCCTTTGTAAGGTCCAAAGATAAATTCTTCAAAAATTGTATAGTCAGGGAAGACCTTTTGAAGTAACCTGGTAAAGGAAACAGTGCATAAGAAACATGTCTTTTTATTTTTTTAAAAAAATAAAATTGATAGTAAAAGAAAATTATAAAAAATGTAACCTGTTAAGAGATTCATCCTTATGATGGTAAGGAATAACCAACTGTTTTGGTAAGAAAATTTGATCTTGCTTGTCAACTGGTTTTATACCTTCTCCGACTCATAATAAAAATTCATAAAATGTTGGATTTGATGTAGCTCTCATATTTATTGTCAAAGAAAATTTATGCATGTGTGGCTAAAGATGCGAATTTAGAAGACTTAATTTTTCCTCCAAAAGGCTTATTGGAGTTCCTCCAAAAGGCTTTTCCTACAAAAACCAAATACAATAATTTTTCCTCTAAAAGGCTTATTGAAGTTCATGATATCTTGAAGTAAGTCATAAAATGCTTCAATGGCTTCTCTTTTTGCTATGGAAGCCTCGTCCTATAAGATAAGATTAGATTCAAATATCAGTTTTGCAATACTACTCTGCTTACTTAACTAACAAACTTTCTTTTTTGAAAAATCAAGTGAGATTTTAAATCTTGAGTGAGCTGTCCTGTCACCAGAAAGCTTCAAGAGGTGAAATCCAATGACCTTCTTGAAAATTACTAATTTCATCAATATTAGTTATGGTCTCTTGATCGACATTGCTAAAATTGGCAAGATCATGGCCCTTAAACACATATTCATATAAATACTTAACAAGCTTAACAATGGAACAAATTTCAAAATTTATGTGGCAATCAATGAGTAGCAAGAGGTATGGATTGTAACGAACCACCCACCCATTATCAACCTCATGTACAAATCTTGACTTTTCGACCATCATCTGTTCGTCTATAATATGGATAACTATCTTCACCGTGAACAGTAAAAGGAGCAAAACTTTTAGGATAATAGTTTTTGCACACACCATTTTTCATGCAAGGGCAATCTTTATTCAGAAGACCACAAGGATCATCAATCATATGCTTAATGATAAGAGAATATAAGCGTGAATTTTGATTAGGATATAGTATTTCAGCAGATATGAACTGGTCATAAAAATATGAATTTAGCAATTTAGAATGCGGCTTAAGTATCAGTAATAAACAAGCATGAGGGAATTCACGCTTTTGAAACTCAATAACATAAACATATACGGCAACGTCTCTGAAGATTTGTTTTTTTATTAACTCATTTTTAAGAACTTCAAATTTAGCTATAAACTGTAACATCTCGTTCCCATATAACTGGTTGAACCATAGAAATGGGTACGCGTGAGAAATTAGGAAAAATACATCTCATGCTCATGCAATTGTGAATAGTGATTTTTGCACATGAAAAATGTTTGTACATGCATTCATGACATTTCC
>JAOQMS010093679.1:0-19374 GCA_027563885.1 Erythroxylum longipes | reverse complement strand
CGTTTTGCCCCCCGAAGGTCTGCCGACGTGCTATTTTTCCCACCAAAGGTGTCTACCACCCGTGCCGATGTGCAGTTTTGCCTACCGCCCGTGCCGACGGACTGTTTGGCCCAACGAACATGTGCCGACGGGTTGTTTTTCCCACCGAAGGTGCCTAATGCTCGAGCTGACGTGCGGTTTTGCCCACCGAACTTGTGCCGACATGCTGTTTTTCCAACCAAAGGTGCCTAGCGCCAGTGCTAACGAGCAGTTTTGCCCACCAAAGGTGTGCCGACGGGCTATTTTTCTAGCCGAAGGTACCTAACGCCGGTGCCGAAGGGCTGTTTTGCCCACCGAAGGTGTACTGACAGGCTAATTTTTTGACCGAAGGTGCCTAGCGCTCGTGCCGACGGGCTGTTTTGATCACCAAAGTTGTGCTTACGGGCTATTTTTCCCACCGAAGGTGCCTAGCCCCTATGCCGACGACCTGTTTTTCCCATCGAACTTGAGGCGACGGGCCATTTTTCCCAGCGAAGGTGCCTAGCGCCCGTGCCGACGGGCTATTTTGCCCACCGAAGGTGCACCGACAGGCTGTTTTTCCCCCGAAGGTGCCTAGCGACCGAAGGAGCCTAGCGTCTGTTCCGACGGTCGGTTTTGCCCACCGAACTTGTGCCGATGTGCCATTTTACACCACGAAGGTCTGCCGCGTGCTGTTTTTGCCACCGAAGGTTTACCGACGGGCCATTTTTCCCACCGAAGGTGCCTAGCGATCATTTCGATGGGTTGTTTTCCCCACCGCATGTGCACTGATGGGTTGTTTTTCCCACCAATGGTGCACCGACGAGCTGTTTTTCTCCCCGAAGGTGCCTAGGGACCGTGCCGACGAGCTGTTTTGACCACCGAATTTGTGCCAACAGTATTTTTTCCCCCCAAACTTGTAACGACGGGCTGTTTTTTCCACCGAACTTCTGCCGACGGGCTGTTCTTCCCAACGAACTTGTGCCGACGGGCTACTTTTTCCTCCAAAGGTGCCTAGCGCCAGTGCTATTTTTCCCATCGAAATTGTGCCGACGGGCTGTTTTGCCCAACAAAGGTGCCTAACAACTGTGCCGACGGGCTGTTTTTGCTACCGAAGGTGCCTAGCGATCATGCCAACGACAGTTTTCCCACTAAAGGTGCCTAGCACCCGTGCTATTTTTCCCACCGAACTTGTGCCGACAGGCTGTTTTGCCCAACGAAGGTGCCTACCGACCATGCCCATAGGCTGTTTTTCCCACCGAAGGTGCCTATCGATAGTGCAGGCGGGCTGTTTAGCCCACTGAACTTGTGTCGACGGGTTTTTTCCCATTGAACTTGTGGCGACAGGTTGTTTTTCCCGCTGAACTTGTGCTGTCGGGCTGTTTTTCCCCCCAATGGTGTCTACCGCCCGTGCCGACGGGCGGTTTTACTCCTCGAAGGTTTGCCGACGTGCTGTTTTTCCCACCGAAGGTGCCTAGCGACTGTGCAGACTGGTTTTTTAACACCGAACTTGTGCCGACTGGTTTTTTTCCCACCGAACCTCTATCGACGGGCTATTTATCCCACCGAAAGTGTCTAGTACCCATACCGAAGAGCTATTTTGTCCACCAAAGGTGTGCCGAGGGGCTGTTTTGCCCGTCGAATGTGCCTAGCGTCAGTGCCGATGGGTTGTTTTTCCCACCAAAGGTGCCTAGCGCCTCTGCTGACGGGCTATTTTGCCCACCAAACTTGTGTCGACGGGCTGCTTTTCCCACCGAAGGAGCCTAGCGTCTGTGCCGAAGGCCGGTTTTGCCCACCGAACTTGTGCCGATGTGCCATTTCGCCCCCCGAAGGTCTGCCGACGTGCTGTTTTTCCCACTTAAGGTGCCTACTGACCGTGCCCATGGGTTGTTTTTCCCACCGAAGGTGCCTAGCGACCGTGCAGACGGGCTGTTTAGCCCACCGAACTTGTGTTGACGGGTTTTTTCCCACCGAACTTGTCGAGACATGTTGTTTTTCCCCCTGAACTTGTGTCGTCGGGCTATTTTTCCCCCCAATAGTGTCTAGCGCCCGTGCCAACGAGCGGTTTTACTCCTCGAAGGTTTGGCGACGTGCTGTTTTTCCCAACGAAGGTGCATGGCGACTGTGCCGACTGGTTTTTTAGTACCGAACTTGCACCGACTGGTTTTTTTCCCACCGAACCTCTGTCGACGAGCTATTTATCCCACCGAAAGTGCCTAGTACCCATGCCGAAGGGCTATTTTGTCCACCAAATGTGTGCCGACGGGCTGTTTTGCCCGTCGAATGTGCCTAGCGTCAGTGCCGACGGGCTGTTTTTCCCACCAAAGGTGCCTAGCGCCTCTGCTGACGGGCTATTTTGCCCACCAAACTTCTGTCGACGGGCTATTTTTCCCACCGAAGGAGCGTCTGTGTCGACGGCCGGTTTTGCCCACTGAACTTATGCCGATGTGCCGTTTCGCCCCCTGAAGGTCTGCCGACGTGCTGTTTTTCCCACTTAAGGTGCCTAGCGCTTGTGCCGATGTGTGGTTTTGCCTACCAAACTTGTGCCGACGGGCTGTTTTGCCGACTTAAGGTGCCTACTGACCGTGCCGATGGGTTGTTTTTCCCACCGAAGGTGCCAAGCGACCCTGCCGATGGGTTTTTTTCCCCCAAACTTGGGGCGACGGGTTGTTTTTCCCATCAAACTTGTTTCGACTGGCTGTTTTTCCCACCGAAGGTGTCTAGCGACTGTGCTGACGGCTGTTTTGTGCACCGAACTTGTGACGACTGTTTTTTTTTCCTCCGAAGTTTTGTCGACGAGTTGTTTATACAATCGAAGGTGCCTAGCGCCGTGCCGACGGGCTGTTTTGCTCCACGAAGGTCTGCTGACGTGCTGTTTTTCCCACCGAACTTGTGTCGACGATCTGTTTATCCCACTTAAGGTGCCTAGCGCCCGTACAGACGGGTTGTTTTACCCACTGAAGGTGGGCCGAGGGGCTGTTTCTCACATCGAAGGTGCCTAACGCTCGTCCCGACGGGCTGTTTTGCCGACCAAACTTGTGCCGACGGGCTGTTTCTCCCATCGAAGGAGCCCAGCGCCCGTGCTGACGTGTAGTTTTGCCTATCGAAGGTGTGCTGACGGGCTATTTTTTACACCGAAGGTTCCTAGCGCCGGTGCCGACGAGCTATTTTGCCCACAGAAGGTGTGCTGACGGGCTGTTTATATCACCAAAGTTGTGCCGACGGTCTGTTTTTTCGAAGGTGCCTAGCGCCTGTGCTGACGGGTTGTTTTTCACACCAGAAGGTGCCTAGCACCCGTGCTGACGGGCAGTTTTGCCCACTGAACTTGTGCCGACGTGCTGTATTGCAGACCGAAGGTGCCTACAGACTGTGTCAACAGGATGTTTTCCCCACCGAAGATGCTTAGCGACCATGTCGATGGGCTATTTTGCCCACCGAACTTGTGCCAAAGGGTTTTTTCCCACCGAACTTGTGGCGATGGGCTATTTTTCTGACCGAACTTGTGGCAATGGGCTGTTTTTCACATCGAAGGTGCCTTGCGCTCGTGCTGCCGTGCGGTTTTGCCCACCGAACTTCTATCGACGGGCTATTTTTCCAACCAAAGATGCCTAGCCCCCGTACCGAAGGGCAGTTTTGCCTACCGAAGTTGTGCCGATGGGCTGTTTTTCTCACCGAAGGTACCTAGCGCTTGTGCTGACGGGCTGTTTTTCCCACCGAAGGTGCCTAGTGCACGTGCAGACGGGTTGTTTTGCCCACCGAAGGTGTGCTGACGGGCTATTTTTTCGACCGAAGGTGCCTAGCGCTCATGTAGACGGGCTGTTTTCATCATCAAACTTATGCCGATGGGCTGTTTTTCCCAACGAAGGTGCCCAGCGCTTGAGCCGACGGGCTGTTTTGCCCACCAAAGGTCTGCCAATGTGCTGTTTTTCCCGCCAAAGGTGCCTAACGCCAGTGCCGACGGGCTGTTTTGCCCATTGAAGGCCTACCGATAGGTTGTTTTTCCCACCAAAGGTGCCTAGCGACTGTGCCGACGGGCTGTTTCTCCCATCGAAGGTGCCTAGCCCCCGTGCCGACGGGCTATTTTTCCCCACCGAAACTGCCTAGCGACCGTGTTGACGGGTTGTTTTTCCCACCGAAGGTACCTAACGCTCGTGTCGACGTGCTGTTTTGCCCACCGAACTTGTGACGACGGGCTGTTTTTCAAACCAAAGGTGCCTAGTGTTCGTGCCGACGGGCTGTTTTTCCCACCGAAGGTACCTAGCGCTCCTGCCGACGTGCAGTTTTGCCCACTGAACTTGCGACGACGGGCTGTTTTTACAACTAAAGGTGCTTAGCGCCTGTGCCGACGGGCTGTTTTTCATACCGAAGGTGCCTAGCGCCCGTGCCGATGGGTGGTTTTGCCCACCGAACTTGTACCGTTGTGCGGTTTCGCCCCACGAAGGTCTACCGACGAGCTGTTTTTCCCACTGAAAGTGCCTAGCGCCTATGCCAACGTGCGGTTTTGCCCACCGAACTTGGGCTGACGGGTTGTTTTTCCCACTGAAAGTGCTTAGCGCCCGTGGCGATGGGTTCTTTTGCCCACCAATGGTGCACCGACAGGCTGTTTTACCCATCGAACTTATGCTGACGGGTTGTTTCTCCACCGAAAGTGCCTACCGACCGTGCCGACGGGCTGTTTATCCCACCGAAGGTGCCAAGCGACTGTGCCAATGGGTTGTTTTGCCCATCGAACTTGTGCAGACGGATTTTTTTTCCACCTAACTTGTGGCGACGGGTTGTTTTTTCCACTGAAGTTGTGCCGACGTGCTGTTGTTCCTACCGAAGGTGTCTAGCGACGTGCTGATGGGCTGTTTTGCCCATCGAACTTGTGCCGACTGGTTTTTTTCCTCAAAACTTTTGTCGAAGAGCTGTTTATCCAACCAAAGGAGCCTAGCGACCGTGCCAACAGGTAGTTTTACTCCCCGAAAGGTCTGCCAACGTGTTGTTTTTTCTGACCGAAGGTGCCTAGCGACCGTGCCGACGAACTGTTTTGTCCCTCGAAGGCAGGCCGACGGGCTGTTTTTTGCATCAAAGGTGCCTAGCGCTCGTCTTGACGGGCTGCTTTACCCACCAAACTTGTGCCGACGGGCTGTTTTTCCCACCGAAGGTGCCTAGCGTCAGGCGGTTTCTCCCACCGTACTTGTACCGTTTTGCAGTTTCCCCCCACGAAGGTGTGCCGACGTGTTGTTTTTCTCGCTGAAAGTGCCTAGCGCCCATGCCGATGTGCAGTTTTAATCACCAAACTTGTGCTGACGGGCTGTTTTTCCCACCAAAAGTGCTTAGCGCCTGTGCCGACGGGCTGTTTTGACCATCGAACTTATGTCGACCAGCAGTTTATCCCAATGAAGGTGCCTAGCGATCATGTTGACAGACCGTTTTGCCCCCCGAAGGTCTGCCGACGTGCTATTTTTCCCACCAAAGGTGTCTACCACCCGTGCCGATGTGCAGTTTTGCCTAGCGCCCGTGCCGACGGGCTGTTTGGCCCAACGAACATATGCAGACGGGTTGTTTTTCCCACCGAAGGTTTATCGACGGGCCATTTTTCCCACCGAAGGTGCCTAGCGATCGTTTCGATGGGTTGTTTTGCCCACCGCAGGTGCACTGACGGGTTGTTTTTCCCACCAAAGGTGCACCGATGAGCTGTTTTTCTCCCTGAAGGTGCCTAGGGACCGTGCTGACGGGCTGTTTTGACCACCGAATTTGTGCCAACAGTATTTTTCCCCCCAAACTTGTAACGACGGGCTGTTTGGCCTAACGAACTTGTGCCGACGGGTTGTTTTTCCCACCGAAGGTGCCTAATGCTCGTGCCGACGTGCGGTTTTGCCCAACGAACTTGTACCGACATGCTGTTTTTCCAACCAAAGGTGCCTAGCGCCCGTGCTAACGGGCAGTTTTGCCTACCAAAGGTGTGCCGACGGGCTATTTTTCGCAACGAAGGCACCTAGAGCCAGTGCCGATGGGCTGTTTTGCCCACCGAAGTTGTGCCGACAGGCTGTTTTTTCGACCGAAGGTGCCTAGCGCTCATGCCGACGGGCCGTTTTAATCACCAAAGTTGTGCTAACGGGCTATTTTTCCCACTAAAGGTGCCTAGCCCTCGTGCCGATGGCTTGTTTTTCCCATCGAACTTGAGACGACGGGCCATTTTTCCCACTGAAGGTGCCTAGTGCCAGTGCAGACGGGTTACTTTGCCCACCGACGGGCTACTTTTCCCCTGAAGGTGCCTAGCGACCGTGCCGATGGGCAGTTTTGCACCCCGAAGGTCTGCCGACGTGCTGTTTTTCCCACCAAAGGTTTACTGACGGGCTATTTTTCCCACCTAAGGTGCCTAGCGACCGTTTTGAGGGGTTGTTTCGCCCACCGAAGGTGTACTAACGGCCTGTTTTTCCCACCGAAGGTGCACCGACGAGCTGTTTTTCTCCCCGAAGGTGCCTAGGGACCGTGCCGACGGGCTGTTTTGACCACTGAACTTGTGCCAACAGTATTTTTTCCCATCAAACTTGTAACGACGGGCTATTTTTCCCACCGAACTTGTGCCGACGGGCTATTTTTTCCTCCAAAGGTGCCTAGTGCCTGTGCTATTTTTCCCATCGAACGTGTGCCGATGGGCTGTTTTGCCCACCAAAGGTGCCTAACAACTATGCCGACGGGCTGTTTTTCCTACCGAAGGTGCCTAGCGATCATGCCAACGACAGTTTTTCCCACCAAAGGTGCCTAGCACCCGTGCTATTTTTCCTACCGAACTTGTACCGACAGGCTGTTTTGCCCACCGAAGGTGGCTAACGACCGTGCCAACGGGCTCTTTAGCCCACCGAACTTGTGTCAACGGGTTTTTTCCCACCGAACTTGTGGCGATAGGTTGTTTTTCCCGCTAAACTTGTGTCATCGGGCTGTTTTTCCCCGTAAAGGTGTCTAGCGCCCGTGCCGACGAGCGGTTTTACTCCTCGAAGGTTTGGCGACATGCTGTTTTTCCCACCGAAGGTGCCTAGCGACTGTGCCGACTGGTTTTTTTGCACCGAACTTGTGCCGACTGGTTTTTTTCCCACCGAACCTCTATCGACGGGCTATTTATCCCACCTAAAGTGCCTAGTACCCATGCCGAAGGGCTATTTTGCTCACCAAAGGTGTGCCGACAGGCTGTTTTGCCCGTCGAATGTGCCTAGCGTCAGTGCCGACGGGCTGTTTTTCCCACCAAAGGTGCCTAGCGCCTCTGCTGACGGGCTATTTTTCCCACCAAACTTGTGTCGACGGGCTGTTTTTCCCACCGAAGGAGCCTAGCGTCTGTGCCGACGGCCGGTTTTGCCCACCGAACTTGTGCCGATGTGCCGTTTCACCCCCCGAAGGTCTGCCGACGTGCTGTTTTTCCCACTTAAGGTGCCTAGCGCTTGTGCCGATGTGTGGTTTTGCCTACCGAACTTGCCCCGACGAGCTGTTTTGCCGACTGAAGGTACCTGCTGACCGTGTTGATGGGCTGTTTTTCCCACCGAAGGTGCCAAGCGAACGTGCCGACGAGTTTTTTCCCACCCCACTTAGGACGACGGGTTGTTTTTCCCACCGAACTTCTTCCAACGGGCTGTTTTTCCCTCCGAAGGTGTCTAGCGACTGTGCTGACGGGCTGTTTTGTGCACCGAACTTGTGACGATTGGTTTTTTTTCTTTCGAAGTTTTGTCGATGAGCTGTTTATACAATCGAAGGTGCCTAGCGCCGTGCCGACGGGCAGTTTTGCTCCACGAAGGTCTACTGACGTGCTTTTCCCACCGAAGGTGCCTAGCGACCGTGCCGACTAGTTTTTTTCCCACCGAACTTGTGTCGACGACCTATTTATCCCATTTAAGGTGCCTAGCGCCCGTACCGACGGGTTGTTTTGCCCACTGAAGGTAGGCCGAGGGGCTGTTTCTCACACCAAAGGTGCCTAACGCACGTCCTGACGGGCTGTTTTACCCACCAAACTTGTGCCGACGGGCTGTTTCTCCCACCGAAGGAGCCTAGCGCCCGTGCCGACGTGCAGTTTTGCCTATCGAAGGTGTGCTGATGGGCTGTTTTTCACACCGAAGGTACGTAGCGCTAGTGCCGACGGGCTCTTTTGCCCACAGAAGGTGTGCCGACGGGCTGTTTTGATCACCAAAGTTGTGCCGACGGTCTATTTTTTCGAAGGTGCCTAGCGCCCGTGCTGACGGGCTATTTTTCACACTGAAGGTGCCTAGCACCCGTGCCGACGGGCGATTTTACCCACCGAACTTGTGCCGAAGGGTTTTTTCCCACCGAACTTGTGGCGATGGGCTATTTTTCCCACCGAACTTGTGCCGACAGGCTATTTTTCTCTCCAAAGGTGTCTAGCGATCGTGCCGACGGGCTATTTTGCCCTCCAAACTTATGTCGA
This sequence comes from Erythroxylum longipes, assembly GCA_027563885.1. NCBI lineage: Eukaryota > Viridiplantae > Streptophyta > Magnoliopsida > Malpighiales > Erythroxylaceae > Erythroxylum > Erythroxylum longipes. The sequence continues at coordinate 10,961 of JAOQMS010093679.1, read as the reverse complement.
CTGGTTTTTTCTTCAAACTTTTGTCGACCGGCTATTTATCCCAACGAAGATGCCTAGCGTCCATGCCAACGGGCAGTTTTGCACCCCAAAGGTCTGCCGACGTGCTGTTTTTCCCACCAAAGGTTTACCGACGGGCTATTTTTCCCAACGAAGGGGCCTAGCGACCGTTTCGATGGGCTGTTTTGCCCACCGAAGGTGCACTGACGGGCTGTTTTTCCCACAGAAGGTGCCTAGGGACCGTGCCGACGGGCTGTTTTAACTACCGAACTTGTGCCATCAGTATTTTTTCCCACCGAACTTGTGCCGACGGGCTGTTTTTCCAGCCGAACTTGTGCCGACGGGCTATTTTTTCCTCCAAAGGTGCCTAGTGCCTGTGTTATTTTTCCCATCGAACTTGTGCCGACGGGCTGTTTTGCCCACCGAAGGTGCCTAACGACTGTGCCGACGGGCTGTTTTTCCTATCGAAAGGTGGCTAACGATCATGCCAACGACTGTTTTTCCCACCTAAGGTGCCTAGCACTTGTGCTATTTTTCCCACCAAACTTGTGCCGACAGGCTGTTTTGCACAACGAAGGTGCCTACCGACCATGCCTACGGGCTGTTTTTCCCACCGAAGGTGCCTAGCGACTGTGCCGACGGGCTGTTTAGCCCACCGAACTTGTGTCGACGGGTTTTTTCCCACTGAACATGTGGCGATAGGCTTTTTTTCTCGCCGAACTTGTGCGGTCGGGCTGTTTTCCCCCCCAAAGTTGTCTAGCGCCCATGCTGAGGGGAGGTTTTACTCCTCAAAGGTTTGGCGACGTGCTATTTTTTCCACCGAAGGTGTCTAGTGACCGTGCCGACTGCTTTTTTTTGCACCGAACATCTGCCGACTGGTTTTTTCCCACCGAACCTCTGTCAACGGGCTGTTTATCCCATCGAAAGTGCCTAGTTCCCGTGCCGAAGGCCTATTATGCATACCAAAGGTGTGCCGATGGGTTGTTTTGCCCGTCGAATGTGCCTAGCGTCAGTGTTGACGGGCTATTTTTCCCACCGAAGGAGCCTAGCGTCTGTGCAAACGGGCGGTTTTGCCCACCGAACTTGTGCCGATGTGCCGTTTCGCCCCCCGAAGGTCTACCGGCGTGCTGTTTTTCCCACTTAAGGTGCCTAGCGCCTGTGCTGATGTGCGGTTTTACCTACTGAACTTGTGCCGACGGGCTGTTTTGTCGACTGAAGGTGCTTACTGACCGTGCCGACGGGCTGTTTTTCCCACCGAAGGTGCCAAGCGACCGTGCCGAAGGGCTATTTTGCCCACCGAATGTGCCTAGCGACCGTGTCAACGGGCTGTTTTGCCCACCGAACTTGTGCCGATGCGTTTTTTCCCATTTAACTTGTGGCGACGGGCTATTTTTCTGACCTAACTTGTGCAGACGGGTTGTTTTTCCCACCGAACTTGTTCCGACGGGCTATTTTTCGCACCAAAGTTCCCTAGCACCTGTGCCGATGGGCTTTTACCCCCAGAAGGTCTGCCAACGTACTGTTTTTCCCACCGAAGGTGACTAGCGGTCGTGTCGACAGGCTGTTTTGCCCACCGAACTTATGTTGATGTGTTTTTTTCCCACCAAACTTGTGGCGACAGGCTGTTTTTCCCAGCAAACTTTTGCCATCGTGCTGTTTTTCCCGCCGAAGGTGCCTAGCGCCAGTGTGCCGACGGGCTATTTTTCCCACCGAAGGTGCCTAACGCTCGTGACAACGGGCTCTTTTGATCATCGAAGTTGTGCCGACGTGCTATTTTTCCCACCGAAGGTGCCTAGCGCCTGTGCCGATGTGCTGTTTTACCCATCGAACTTGTGCCGACGGGCTGTTTTCCCGCCGAAGGTGCCTAGCACCCACTAAAGGTACACCGGCGGGCTATTTTTCCCACCGAAGGTGCCTACCAACCATACTGACGGGCTATTTTGTCCACCGAAGGTGCCTACCGACTGTGCCAACGAGCTATTTTGCCCACCGAAGGTATGCCGACGTGTTGTTTTTCCCACGACGGTGCCTAGCGACCGTGCTGACGAGCTGTTTTGCCCACCAAACTTTTGCCGACCAGTTTTTTTCCCATCGAACTCGTTTTTTTCCCATCGAAGGTGTCTAGCGCAGATGTCGACTAGCTGTTTCGCCCACCGAACTTTTGTCGACTGGTTTTTTTCCGACCGACTGTGTTTTTGCCCACCAAAGATGTGCCGACGGGCTATTTTGCCCACAGAAGGTGTGCCGACGGGCTGTTTTGATCACCAAAGTTGTGCCGACGGTCTGTTTTTTTGAAGGTGCCTAGCGCCCGTGCTGACGGGCTATTTTTCACACCGAAGGTGCCTAGCACCCGTGCCGACGGGCCGTCTTACCCACCGAACTTATGCCGACGGGCTGTTTTGCGGACCGAAGGTGCCTACCGACCGTGCCGACAGGATGTTTTCCCCACCGAAGATGCTTAGCGACCATGCTGATGGGCTATTTTGCCCACCGAACTTGTGCCGAAGGGTTTTTTCCCACCGAACTTGTGGCGATGGGCTATTTTTCCCACCGAACTTGTGCCGATAGGCTATTTTTCTCTCCAAAGGTGTCTAGCGATCGTGCCGACGGGCTATTTTGCCCTCCAAACTTGTGTCGACTGGTTTTTTTCTTCAAACTTTTATCGACCGGCTATTTATCCCAACGAAGGTGCCTAGCGTCCATGCCAACGGGCAGTTTTGCACCCCGAAGGTCTGTCGACGTGCTGTTTTTCCCACCAAAGGTTTACCGACGGGCTATTTTTCCCAACGAAGGTGCCTAGCGACCGTTTCAATGGGTTGTTTTACCCACCGAAGGTGCACTGACGGGCTGTTTTTCCCACCGAAGGTGCACCGACGAGCTATTTTTCTCCCCGAAGGTGCCTAGGGACCGTGCCGACGGGCTGTTTTAACTACCAAACTTGTGTCAATAGTATTTTTTCCCACCGAACTTGTGCCGACGGGCTGTTTTTCCCGCCGAACTTGTACCGACGGGCTATTTTTTCCTCCAAAGGTGCCTAGCACCTGTGTTATTTTTCCCATCGAACTTGTGCCGACGGGCTGTTTTGCCCACCGAAGGTGCCTAACGACTGCGCCAACAGACTGTTTTTCCTACCGAAAGGTGCCTAGCGATCGTGCCAACGACTGTTTTTCCCACCTAAGGTGCCTAGCACTTGTGCTATTTTTCCCACCGAACTTGTGCCGACAGGCTGTTTTGCACAACGAAGGTGCCCACCGACCATGCCCATGGGCTGTTTTTCCCACCAAAGGTGCCTAGCGACTGTGCCGACGGGCTGTTTAGCCCACCGAACTTGTGTCGACCGGTTTTTTCCCATTGAACTTATGGCGACAGGCTTTTTTTCTCGCCGAACTTGTGCCGTCGGGCTGTTTTTCCCCCCAAAGTTGTCTAGCACCCGGGCCGAGGGGAGGTTTTACTCCTCGAAGGTTTGGCGACGTTCTGTTTTTCCCACCGAAGATGCCTAGCGACCGTGCCGACTAGTTTTTTTCGCACCGAACATCTGCCGACTGGTTTTTTCCCACCGAACCTCTGTCGACGGGCTGTTTATCCCACCGAAAGTGCCTAGTTCCCGTGCCGAAGGGCTATTATGCATACCAAAGGTGTGCCGATGGGCTGTTTTGCCCGTCAAATGCGCCTAACGTCAATGCTGACGGGCTATTTTTCCCACCGAAGGAGCCTAGCGTCTGTGCAGACGGGCGGTTTTGCCCACTGAACTTGTGCCGATGTGTCGTTTCGCCCCCCGAAGGTCTGCCGGCGTGCTGTTTTTCCCACCTAAGGTGCCTAGCGCTCGTGACGACGTGCGGTTTTGCCCAACAAACTTGTGCCGACGGGCTGTTTTTCCCACCAAAGTTGTCTACCACCCGTTCCAACTGGAGGTTTTGCTCCCCGAAGGTCTGACGACGTGCTATTTTTCGCATCGAAGGTACCTAGCGCCAGTGCTAACGGGCTGTTTTCCCACTGAAGGTGCACCGACAGGCTGTTTCTCCCACTGAAGGTGCCTAGCGATCGTGCCGACGGGTTGTTTTGCCATCCGAACTTGTGCCAACTGGTTTTTTCCACCATACTTGTGTCGACGGGCAGTTTATCCCACTAAAGATGCCTAGCACCCGTGCAGACGGGCTGTTTTGCCCATCGAAGGTGCACCGATGGGCTGTTTTTACCACCAAAGGTGCCTAGCGCCAGTGACGACGGGCTGTTTTGCCCACCGAACTTGTGCCAACATGCTGTTTTTCCCACCGAACTTGTGCCGACGTACGGTTTTGCCCACTGACGGGCTGTTTTACCCCCTGAAGGTCTGTCGATGTGTCGTTTTTCCCACCAAAGGTGCCTAGCGCCTGTGTTGACATGCGGTTTTGCCCACTGATTTCCCACCAAAGGTTCCTAGCGCCCATGCCGACGGGCTGTTTTGCCCACCAAAGGTGCCTAGCGACAGTATCGAAGGGCAGTTTTGCTCCCCAAAGGTCTACCGACGTGCTGTTTTTCCCACCAAAGGTGCCTAGCGCTAGTGCCGAGAGGCTGTTTTGCCTATCGAACTTGTGCTGACAGGCTGTTTTTCAGACCAAAGGTGCCTAGCGCCTACCAAAGGTAAGCCGGCGGGCTGTTTTTCCCACCGAAGGTGCCTACCAACCGCGCTGACGGGCTGTTTTTCCCACCGAAGGAGACTAGCGCCCGCACCGATGGGCTGTTTTGCCCATCGAACTTGTGTAGACGGGTTGTTTTTCCCACCGAACTTGTGCCTACGGGCTGTTTTGCCAACCAAAGGTCTACTGAAGGGCTGTTTTTCCCACCAAAGGTGTCTAGCGCCTATGCCAGCGGGCTCTTTTTCCCACCGAAGGTGCACCGACGGCCTAGTTCTCCCCGAAGGTGCCTAGCGACCGTGTCGATGGGCAGTTTTGCCCACCAAACTTGTGCCGATGGGTTTTTTCCCATTTAACTTGTGGCGACGAGCTGTTTTTCCGACCTAACTTGAGCCAATGGGCTATTTTCCCACCGAACTTGTTCTGACGGGCTATTTTTCCCACCAAAGTTGCCTAGCGCCTGTGCCGATGGGCTTTTTGCCCCCCGAAGGTCTGCCAAGGTACTATTTTTCCCACCGAAGGTGACTAGCGCTCTTGTCAACAGGCTGTTTTGCCCACCGAACTTGTGCCGATGTGTTTTTTCCCCCCGAACTTATGGCAACAGGCTGTTTTTCCCACCAAACTTGTGCCGTCGTGCTGTTTTTCCCGTCGAAGGTGCCTAGCGCCAGTGTCGATGGGCTGTTGTGCCAACCGAAGGTGTGCCAATGGGCTGTTTTTCCCACCGAAGTTGCCTAGCGCTCGTGACAACGGGCTATTTTAGTCACCAAAATTGTGCCGATGTGCTGTTTTTCCCACCGAAGGTGCCTAGCGCCTGTGCTGACGGGCTGTTTTACCCATCGAACTTGTGCTGACGGGTTGTTTTCCTACCGAAGGTGCCTAGCGCCCACTATTTTTCCCACCGACGGTGCCTACCAACCGTGCTAACCGGCTATTTTACCCACCAAAGGGGCCTACCGACTGTGCCGACGAGCTATTTTGCCCACCAAAGGTATGCCGACGGGCTGTTTTTCCCACAAAGGTGCCTAGCGACCGTACCGACGAGCTATTTTGCCCATCGAACTTTTGCCGACTGGTTTTTTTCCCACAGAACTTGTTTTTTCCCACCGAAGGTGTCTAGCGCAGATGTCGACTAGCTGTTTTGCCCACCGAACTTCTGTCAACTGGTTTTTTTCCCACCGACTGTGTTTTTTCCCAACGAAGGTGTCTAGCGTAGGTGCCGACGGGCTATTTTGCCCACCAAAGGTGTGCCGACGGGCTGTTTTTCCCACCGAAGGTGCCTAGTGCTCGTGCAGACGGGTTGTTTTGCCCAACGAACTTTTACTGACTGGCTGTTTTTCCCACCTAAGGTCCCTAGCACCCGTGCCGACATGTGGTTTTGCCCAACGAACTTGTGCTGATGTGCGGTTTCGCCCCCTGAAGGTCTGCCGATGTGCTGTTTTTCCCACTGAAGGTGCCTAGTGACCGTGCCGACGTGCAATTTTGCCCATCGAACTTATGCTGACGAGTTGTTTCTCCCACCGAAGGTGCTTAGCGCCCATGCCGACAGGCTGTTTTGCCCACCAAAGGTGCACCAACGGGCTGTTTTTCCCACGAAGGTGCCTAGCGACAGTGCCGATGAGCTGTTTTGCCCACCGAACTTTTGCCGACTAGTTTTTTCCCACTTAACTTGTGTCGACGGGCTATTTATCCCACCGAAGGTGTATAGCAACCATGCCGACGTGCAGTTTTGCCCATCAAACTTGTGCCAACGTGATCTTTTTCCCACCGAAGGTGCCTAGCGCCTATGTCGACGGGTTGTTTTGCCTATCGAACTTGTACCGACGTGATGTTTTTCCCACCGAAGGTGCCTAGCGCCTATGCATACGCGTTGTTTTGCCCATCGAACATGTACCGACGGGCTGTTTTCCCACCGTAGGTGCCTCGTACCCACCGAAGGTACGCCGACTGGCTGTTTTTCCCACCGAAGGTACCTACCGCCCGTGTCGATGTGCAGTTTTTCATAGCGCCCGTGTCGACGGGCTATTTGGCCCAACAAACTTGTGCCGACAGATTGTTTTTCCCACCGAAGGTGCCTAGCGCTCTTGCCGACGTGCAATTTTGCCCACCAAACTTGTGCCGACGTGTTGTTTTCCAACCGCAGGTGCCTAGCGCCCTTGCCGACAGGCTATTTTTCTCTCCAAAGGTGTCTAGCGACTGTGCCGACGGGCTATTTTGCCCACCAAACTTGTGCCGACTGGTTTTTTTCTTCAAACTTTTGTCGACCGGCTGTTTATCCCACCAAAGGTGCCTAGCGTTCGTGCCGATGGGCGATTTTACACCCCGAAGGTCTACCGACGTGCTATTTTTCCCACCAAACGTTTACCGACGGGCTATTTTTCCCACCGAAGGTGCCTTGCGACCATTTCGATGGGTTGTTTTGCCCACCGAAGGTGCACTGACGAGCTGATTTTTCCACCGAAGGTGCACCGACGAGCTGTTTTTCTCCCCGAAGGTGCCTAGGGATCGTGCCGACGGGTTGTTTTGACCACCGAACTTGTGCCAACAGTATTTTTACCCACCAAACTTGTAACGCCGGGCTGTTTTTCCCACCGAACTTGTGCCGACGGGCTATTTTTTCCTCCAATGGTGCCTAGCGCCTGTGCTATTTTTCCCATCGAACTTGTGCCGACGAGCTGTTTTGCCCACCAAAGGTACCTAACAACTGTGCCGACGGGCTGTTTTTCCTACCGAAGGTGCCTAGCGATCATGCCAACGACAAATTTTCCCACCAAAGGTGCCTAGCACCCGTGTTATTTTTCCCACTGAACATGTGCCGACAGGCTGTTTTGCCCAACGAAGGTGCCTACCGACCTTGCCTATAGGTTGTTTTTCCCACCGAAGGTGCCTAGCGACTGTGCAGATGGGCTGTTTAGCCCACCGAACTTGTGTCGATGGGTTTTTTCCCACCGAACTTGTGGCGATAGGTTGTTTTTCCCGCTGAACTTGTGCCATCGGGCTGTTTTTCCCCCAATGGTGTCTAGCGCCCGTGCCGACAGGTGGTTTTACTCCTCGAAGGTTTAGCGACGTGCTGTTTTTCCCACCGAAGGTACCTAGCGACTGTGACGACTGGTTTTTTAACACCGAACTTATGCCGACTGGTTTTTTTCCCACCGAACCTCTATCGACGGGCTATTATCCCACTGAAAGTGCCTAGTACCCATGCCGAAGGGCTATTTTGTCCACAAAAGGTGTGCCGACGGGCTGTTTTGCCTATCGAATGGGCCTAGAGTTAGTGCCGACGGGCTGTTTTTCCCACCAAAGATGCCAAGTGCCTCTGCTGACGAGCTATTTTGCCCACCAAACTTGTGTCGACGGGCTATTTTTCCCACCGAAGGAGCCTAGCGTCTGTTCCGAAGGTCGGTTTTGCCCACCGAACTTGTGCCGATGTGCCATTTTGCCCCCCGAAGGTCTGCCGACGTGCTGTTTTTCCCATTTAAGGTGCCTAGTGCATGTGCCGATATATGGTTTTACCTACCAAACTTGTGCCGACGGGCTGTTTTGCCAACGGGCTGTTTTGTTGACGTGCTGTTTTTCCTACCGAAGGTGCCTAGTGACCGTGCCGACTGGTTTTTTTCCCACAGGATTTGTGTCGACGACCTGTTTATCCCATTTAAGGTGCCTAGTGCCCGTACCGACGGGTTGTTTTGCCCACTAAAGGTGGGCCGAGGGGCTGTTTCTGACAGCGAAGATGCCTAACGCTGGTCCCGACGGGCTGTTTTGCCCACCAAACTTGTGCCGATGGGCTGTTTCTCACACTGAAGGAGCCTAGCGCCTGTGCCGACGTGCAGCTTTGCCTATTGAAGGTGTGCTGACGGGCTGTTTTTCACATCGAAGGTATCTAGCGCAGGTGCCGACGGGCTATTTTGCCCACAGAAGGTGTGTCGATGGGCTGTTTTGATTACCAAAGTTGTGCCGACGGTCTGTTTTTTTGAAGGTGCCTAGCACCCGTGCTGACGGGTGGTTTTGCCCACCGAACTTGTGCCGACGGGCTATTTTGCAGACTGAAGGTGCCTACCGACTATGCCGACAGGATGTTTTCCCCACCGAAGATGCTTAGCAACCGTGCCGATGGGCTATTTTGCCCACCAAACTTGTGCCGAAGGGTTTTTTCCAACCAAACTTGTGGCGATAGGCTATTTTTTCGATCGAACTTGTGGCGATGGGCTGTTTTTCCCATCGAAAGTGCCTTGCGCTCGTGCTAACATGCGGTTTTGCCCACCGAACTTCTACCGACGGGCTGTTTTTCCAACCAAAGGTGCCTAGTGCCCGTACCGACGGGCAGTTTTGCCTACCGAAGTTGTGCCGACGGGCTATTTTTCCCATCAAAGGTACCTAGCGCTCATGCCGACGGGCTGTTTTCATCACCGAACTTGTACCGACGGGCTGTTTTTCCCACCGAAGGTGCCTAGCGCACGTGCAGACGGGTTGTTTTGCCCACCGAAGGTGTGCTGATGGGCTATTTTTTGGACCGAAGGTGCCTAGGGCTCATGCAGACGGGCTGTTTTCATCATCGAACTTATGCTGATGGGCTGTTTTTCCCAACGAAGGTGCCTAGCGCTTGAGTCGACGGGCTGTTTTGCCCACCAAAGGTCTGCCGATGTGCTGTTTTTCCCGCCAAAGGTGCCTAGCGCCAGTGTCTGCGGGCTGTTTTACCCATCGAAGGCCTACCGACAGGCTGTTTTTCGCACCAAAGGTGCCTAGCGACTGTGCCGATAGGCTGTTTCTCCCATAGAAGGTGCCTAGCCCCCATGCCGACGGGCTATTTTTCCCCACCGAAGGTGCCTAGGGACCGTGTCGAAGGGTTGTTTTTCCCACCGAAGGTATCTAGCGCTCGTGTCGATGTACTATTTTGCCCACCGAACTAGTGACGACAGGCTGTTTTTCAAACCAAAGGTGCCTAGCGCCTGTGCCGATGGGCTGTTTTTCCCACCGAAGGTACCTAGCGCTTGTGCCGACGTGCAGTTTTGCTCACTGAACTTGTGACGAAGGGCTGTTTTTACAACCAAAGGTGCCTAGCGCCTGTGCCGACGGGCTGTTTTTCACACCGAAGGTGCCTAGTGCCCGTGCCGATGGGTGGTTTTGCCCACCGAACTTATACCATTGTGCGGTTTTGCCCCACAAAGGTCTGCCGACGTGCTGTTTTTCCCACTGAAAGTGCCTAGCGCCCGTGCCGACGTGCAGTTTTGCCTACCGAACTTAGACTGACGAGTTGTTTTTCCCACTGAAAGTGCTTAGCGCCCGTGCCGATGGGTTCTTTTGCCCACCGATGTTGCACCGACGGGCTGTTTTACCCATCAAACTTGTGCTGACGGGTTGTTTTTCCCATCGAAAGTGCCTATCGACCGTGTAGACGGGTTGTTTATCCCACCGAAGGTGCCAAGCGACCGTGCCAATGGGCTGTTTTGCCCATCAAACTTGTGCAGACGGATTTTTTTCCCACCAAACTTGTGGCGACGAGCTGTTTTTCCCACCGAAGTTGTGCTAACGGGCTGTTTTTCCTACCGAAGGTGTCTAACGACGTGCTGATGGGCTGTTTTGCCCATCGAACTTGTGTCGACTGGTTTTTTTCCTCCAAACTTTTGTCAAAGAGCTGTTTATCCAACCAAAGGGGCCTAGCGCAGTGCCAACGGGCAATTTTACTCCCCGAAGGTCTGCCGACGTGTTGTTTTTCTGATCGAAGGTGCCTAGCTACCGTGCCAAATGGTTTTTTTCCCACCGAACTTGTATCGACTTGTTTTTTTCCCACCGAACTTATGTCGACGACCTGTTTATCCCATCGAAGGTGCTTAGGGCCCGTGCCGACGGATTGTTTTGTCCCCCGAAGGCAGGCCGACGAGCTGTTTTTCCTATCAAAGGTGCCTTGCGGCCATCCCGACGGGCTATTTTGCCCACCAAATTAGTGCCGACGTGCTGTTTTTCTCGCCAAAGGTGCCTAGCGTCGGGCGGTTTCTCCCACCGAACTTGTACCATTTTGTGGTTTCCCCCCACGAAGGTGTGCCGACGTGTTGTTTTTCTCGCTGAAAGTGCCTAGCGCCCATGCCGACGTGTGGTTTTAATCACTAAACTTCCCACCAAAAGTGCTTAGCGCCTGTGCCGATGGGCTGTTTTTCCCACCGATGGCACACCGACGGGCTGTTTTGCCCATGGAACTTGTGTTGACTACTTTTTTTCCTCCGAACTTATGTCAACCAGCTGTTTATCCCAATGAAGGTGCCTAGCGCTCGTGCTGACATGTCGTTTTGCCCCCCGAAGGTCTGCCGACGTGCTATTTTTCCCACCAAAGGTGTCTACCACCCGTGCCGATGTGCAGTT
>JAOQMS010093607.1:0-19387 GCA_027563885.1 Erythroxylum longipes | reverse complement strand
ATAAATAAATAATTTTTAAATATAAATCACAGATAAGAGAATAAAATATACTAAATAATTAATAATAATATTTTATATAATTAATAATAAATTGTATATAATTAAGAATAAAATAATAAAACTTTTATTAAAATTTTTATTGTTTTAAAATAGAAAATATATACAAAATTATTTGTCACGGTTTTGCGTGACTTTTTAATTGGGTATGATTTCTGTTTTAAAATCATAGCTTAAACATTTTGCAACAACCATTTTAATATCAGGGGTATAATAGTCATTTATTATACATTACATTCCATTCATCTTCCAAATAATGTTTCACTACGTTACATTATGAACCCTTCCATCCCTCCCAAATAATTTTTCACTATATTACATTCCATCTCATGCCCATAACATAACTTGCATTGGCATGACACTCCTTATCATGCCCATGCAAAGGAGACTCACGACCGTGACCCTCATCTAGGCCATTCACAGCTGTGAGACACTTCATGCATGCCTGTGAGTTTTGTGCTACCTATCCCAAAAACCTACTTTTCACTTAAATACAATATGTTGTGATGGTAGAGAACATTCTTTGATTGTTCATCATCATTTTTGGGTTTTGGGAGAAAGAAAGGGGCAATAGAAGCTCATCTCTTGGGGACTAATGGAGAAGATGAAAGGCTAACTTCTTGATACTTGTTCAAAGGTGAAGTTAACTCTGAGGAGCGCATTTAGGCATATCGTGTTCTTTCCCTATTTTTTGATTGTTTACGTTATCTTGTGTTTATTGATTAGGGATTGTGTTAGAATGATCTTAATGCTCTATTAGATTTTTTTTTTGAAATCCCATTGTTAGAACTTGAATACTATATGTAATAGTCGTGTTTGAAGTCATTTGTGGCAACCAATGGTATTACATGATTAGAGATAACGTAGCATAAGTTAAATAATCCGAACTTGTGTGGTTATTGCTTAGATTGATCCATTTTTCTCATTGGTAATACGGCTATCTGATTAAATTTAGAGAACTTGTTCTAGGTTGCCCGATAGTTAAGGTTAATTAAAAAGATTGTTTTAATTAACTATAACCTAAGGAAAAATCAGGATTAATAAAGCTTGTTTTTAATTCACGATCAATAGTTTGAAGAGAGGTGAGAAGATGATAATGCAATGACGTATCTTAAAATGTGTTTAGGCTGAAATTGATCCTAGAACTGGGTTTTTCACACATTCATCACTCTTAACATTTTTGATTGTTTTCGATAAATTGCTTGCATTAGTTTAATTTTATTTTGTTTTCTTAATTACATCAACCCAAAATCCCCCTTTTAATTTCTTTTACATTAATTATTTTCAATGTGAGAATTAACCAAACATTTCTTGTGGATACGATCTCGACTCATCACAGCCACAAAATTTTATTGTACAGAGTTAGGTAAATTTTACACTGCATTTGACACATGCTGTCAAATTTTGCCACCTTTGCTAAAGATTATGGCGATTTAATTTTCATTTTTGATTTTAGTTGGTGTTTTTTGTATATATCTATTATAATAATTTCTTTTATTTATTTGTTAATCTTTAAAAGTTTGTTATTGTTGGTGTATAGTAGTTACCAGATCTCCTCATAGAGAACTTGTACAATTTGATCCGGAGATCGAGAGGACACTACAAAGATTAAGAAGAGAAGCAATAACAACTTCAAAAGTAGAACCATAAATTGAATTCAAAGAAACAATGGCAAATTTGAGAATAGTTCGCTGCACTAGACTTAACCCAAAGACCTTTATGCATTACATTTCCTAATTTTGCTAAGCATGTTACTTTTGAGCATAAGTTTGGGTCAATATATTTGTTGTTTAATTTTCATAGTCTTGTAGGTGAGGATGCATATGAGCATGCTAAGGAACTCGACGTGGTCTGTCTGAGCATGAAACCTCCAGGGGTGATAGATAAGCAAATCATGTTGAGAGCTTTTCAGTTCTCACTTAAAGATGTAGCAAAGGATTGGTTGTTTGATCTACTTTTTGGGAGTGTGAACACTTGGCTAGAGATGAAGAGTTTGTTTTTAGAAAAATAATTTCCAGCATCAAACATAGCAAGTACACAGAATGAAATCTATGACATAAAGCAGCATAATAGATAGTCCCTTTATGAGTATTACGAACGCTTCATGAAGCTATGTGTTAGTTATCCGCACCACAATAATCCAAAGCAACTTCTTATCTAGTATTTCTATGAAAGATTGCTACCAATAGAAAGGAGTCTAGTTGATGCAGTGAGTGGTGGGGCACTGTGCGAGAAGACTCATATCGAAGCCATGATTTTACTTAAGTGCATGGCCTCTAATAATTAAGAATTTGGCACTTGTAATGATGTTCGTCATGTAAGCAAGGTAAGTAATTCATCTACTGAACATCATTTAGATGAGCTAACATCTTTTGTTAGACAAATTATAGTTGGACAGGAACAAGTAAAGGCATGCAGAATATACTCAAATACAAGCCATCTAACCGATGAGTGCCCAATATTTCAACAAGGGAGCATGGAATACGTGAATGCTGTGGGAGAAAACCTTCCTAACTAGTACAACCGTACTCCTAGACGTATAACCTAAGTTAGAGGGATTATCCTAACTTGAATTATAGGGGGATAGGCAACATAATTACTTCTAGAATAGGCCACAAGGATCACAACAATTTCAACCAAGGCCATAAGCCTGCTAACAATCTCCAATTTTAACAGGGTATGAAACATCTTTAACAGGGTATGCAACAACTTCAATAGGGTGCATAGTAGTTTCAACAGAGTGTACAATAGTTTTAGCAGGAGACAAAATCTAGAATACATAATATGGAAAATCAAATAGGTTAGATTACAGTGAGGCTCAATCATCTAGAATCAAAAAGTGGAGAAAAACTGCCATCTCAACCCAAGGTTAACTCGAAGATTGTTAGTTCTATAACCTTAAGGAGCAGAAAGGAGATTGAGGTTCCCAAAAAAACTCCACCGATGATTGCCAATGAAGAAGAAATCAATAAGGAGTTGGGAAAGGAAGAAAACCTCTCATCCAGCACAAAGGCAAACCTCAAAAGCCTTAATATCATTAATACTAACCCTCCACCTTTTCCTAGTAGGTTAACAAGGTTGAAAAAGGAGCAAAAAGACAAGGAGATATTAGAGACTTTTTAGAAGGTGGAAGAGAACATAATTTGTTTGATGTAATTAAGCAAGTAACAAGGTACGAAAAATTCCTCAAGGAACTGTATATACATAAAAGAACGCTGAGAGGTAACAAAAAGGTGATGATGGGTGAGAACATGTCTACTTTTTTTAAAAAGAAGATACCTCCAAAATGCCGATATCTAGGCATATTCGTTATTCCCTGTAAAATTGGTAACACTGTGATTAATAGAGTTATGTTGGATTTGGGAGCTTCGATTAATGTTATGCCTCGTTCGATTTATGCTTATTTGAGTTTATGTCCTTTGTAAGGAACAAGTATTGTCATACAATTAGATGACGGCACTAACGCTTACCCCGATGGTGTGGTTAAGGATGTTTTGGTGCAAGTGAATAAGTTAGTATTTCCTATGATTTTTGTTGTTGTTGATATGAATGATGACACTTCAAACAATTCAATACCTATCTTGTTGGGGAGAACATTTCTCAATATAACTTAGAATAAGATAGATGTTCATGAGGGCACCCTCACGATGGAATTTGATGGGGAAGCGATTCATTTTAACATTTTTGATGCCATGAAACATCCTCATTATGATCATTCTTTTTTCTTTATTGATGTGATTGATCCTCTGGTGTAGGAAATATTTAAATTGAGTTGCAAGGATCATTTAGAAGCAGTATTGATTGAGCATTTGGAAGTAGAAGCCAACAATGATGTTAAAGTGGGAGAAGAGATGATGGAAATGACAATTACATTGGATTCGTTGGAGCTCTCTCCCAGGAGGTATGATTTAGCTTTCATGCATTTACCTGAATCTCACTATAAATTGTTACCTTTTGATGTGCATACATATGAAGTGGAACTAAAGCCACTCCCCACTGATATGTTCTTAATTGATGATGAATTTATTCAATAAAACTTAGTGAATATTGCTAGGAAAGTGCTAAAGATAATCATTTTGACTCATATGTGGTTTTAGATAAAATTCAAAAGCTGAAGAGTTAAAGTGGGTCGACGTTACGACATTTGGGTTGTTTTCCAAAGACTAATATTCACTTGTCTTTATAGAGTAAGAAGAAGAAAATTAGAACAAGAAAAGAAGAAGAAAATTAGAACAAGAAGAAAACAAATTCAATCTAAAAGAAGACAATTAAGAAGCTGCCAAATAAAACAACACAATAGCTTGGAAGGAGCAAAATAGATGTAGAAGACCAACACCAATACAATAGCACACCATGAAGCAATACAATCTACATGTACGGTGTGCATGGGCATAAGTTATTTCTCAAGCCCATACAGGTGGTGTTTATGCCCATAAGTGGTAACTCAAGGGTGCTCTCTTACGCTCATAAGAGATAACTCACAGGCGTGAGAGGGACAGCTCACCACCTTAACCTAAGTTTTTAATAAAAGTAAAAAGTGATGAAACAAAAGGTTTTTGATGAAAGAATAGGTTAGTTTCAACCGAGAGAAAAGAAGAGAGGTGTTTCAACTGGGATAAATCATGAGGGACCTTCAAAAGTTTTGGGAAAGCACAAATAGGGAGGTAAGCTCTCTACCAAGAGAAGGCCTATTGAGGGGTAGCTTCACGATGCCAGTTTGGAGGTGATATCGATGCTGAAAACTCGGTTAAGCATTCTTTACTTATATTTGTTATTTTTTTCTCTCTTTATAAATTGTTTATGTTATCTAATGTGTATGGATTTGGGTATTGTGAAAAGAAAATTCTAATGCATTCATTTAATCATTTATTTACAAACCCATTGCTAGAATTTCAATATAATCGGTAATTTTTATATTTGAAATTCATGTGTAGCGACTGATGATTTATAATCATTAAGGATAACATAACCTAGGTTAAATGATGCATCACATGTATTCGTTGCCTTAATTAATCAATTTTTCTAATTCGTAATGCTACTACTCAATTAAATCTAGAGATTGTATCCTAGGTTATTTAGTGATTGGTTTAATTAACGATCGTTTCTTAATTTAGCACTACCTCAGGGAGAAATCAGGTTAATTAGTAACCCATAATTAATAGTTTCTAAGAGAGGTTTGAGAATAACAAATCATCGAAATATGTTTAATTAGGGTGTAGGCTAAGATAGAACCAAAGAACCAGATTCCTAACGAATTCAGCACTTTCATCACTTTACATGTTTTCTTTAATTTGTTTTTTTAGTTTAGTTTCATGTTATTTTCTTATTTCAAACTAACCAAACCCCCTCTCCCTCCACCTAAAACTAAACACTAATTAATTTTATTTCAAATACTTTATGCATATTCTTTATGTGATTAACCTAGACTCACCACTGTTATAATAGTAGGTTTATTTTATTTTGACTAGTGTTACGACGCACTGTCACCCACCCACGTAAAGTATGTATATTTAGGAGATAAGCAGATCTTTCCAATTATCATTTTGGCAAAGTTGACTTCAAATCAAGAAGAAAGGTTGGTTCAAATATTAAGGATGCATAAGTAGGCCATCAGATGGACGATTGTAGATATCCAAGGAATAAACCCTTCTATATACTTGCATCGTATTTTATTGGAGGAGGATGCCAAGTCCATAGGGCAAGTTCAACGTAGGTAGAATCCTCTGATGATGGAAGTTGTGAAGAAGGAAGTTCTTAAGCTTCTCGATACTTGGGTTATTTACTCAATTTTTGATAGTAAGTGGGTAAGTCTTATTTAGGTGGTTCTAAAGAAGTTCGGAATCACAGTTGTGACGAATCAGGAAGGTGAGTTGGTTCCCAACCAAGCCAGTTGGCAAGTTTGTATTGATCATATGAAATTGAACTCAGTGACTCCTAAAGACCATTTCCCCTTCCTTTTATTGATCAAATGCTTGAGAGATTGGCTGGTTATGAATATTATTATTATTTATATGGCATTTTAGGTTATCTTCAAATACTGATCGTACCAGGAGATCAAGAAAAGACCACCTTCACATGTCCATTCGGTACATTTTTTTACCGAAAGATGCCAATTGGATTGTGCAATGCACCCACCATATTCCAAAACTGTATGGTAAGCATTTTTTCTGAGTATGTTGAGAAGATCATAGAGGTATTATGGATGATTTTAGTGTTTATGGTTCTTCATTTGATGAATGCGTTGAGAATCTTGCTCTTATCTTGGAACAATGCATTAAAAATAACCTTGTGCTTAATTGGGAAAAAAACCATTTTATGTTAGACCAAGGTATCGTTTTAGGGCATGTTATATTTGCTAGTGGTATAGAGATAGATAAATCTAAAGTTGAACTCATTTATTCTTTACCTTGCCCCTCAAATGTGAGGGAAGTGCATTGTTTTCTTGGTCATTCATGTTTTTATAGTAGATTCATTGATAACTTTTCAAAGACAACTGCACTGTTATGTAAGTAGTTACAACAAGATGTCTCCTTTGAGTTCGATTATAAGTGTAAAGAAGCCTTTAACAAACTTCAGAGCAATTAACATACCTATTAGTGATTCAACTGCCAGATTGTAGCGTCCCCTTCAAGATCATCTATGATGCAAGCAATTGTGCAATAAGGGCGGTTCTAGGACAAAGAGTGGGAAAAGATTTGCATGCCATCTATTATGCTTCAAAGACTCTTACTTTGATTCAATTAAATTATTTTAAAGTAGAAAAAGAACTTTTTTGTGGTTTTTACTTTAGAAAAATTTCAGTCTTATTTTCTTGGTGTTAAAGTAATCATTTGTTTTAATCATGCAGCGTTATGATACTTACTTACGAAGAAAGAAGCAAAATCAGGCTGATCAGATGGATTCTCCTCCTTTAAGAATTCAAATTAGAGATAAGAGATAAGAAGGGGGCAGAAAATGTGGTTGCCGATCACCTCAGCTGCTTGATCAAAGAAGAAGATGACTGATAGTGGTAGATTGCTTAATGTTTTAGTGGGTAGTTTAGTATGTGTTTAGTTATTAAATTGAATGTTTAGTGCTTGTTTAGGTTAAGATTTTGTTATTTAGTTAAATGTTTGTGTTTTTTTGGGTTAGAGCATGCAATTGAGCTTCAATTTTATGTGTTAGAGGTGCCTTAATGTGTTTGCAAGTGTTTCAGAGCAAATATTAAAGAATGGAAGAGAATCAGAGGAAGCCCGAGGTAAAACCCATGGCCACCATCTTGATAGAAGCGTGGAGGAAAGGCCACGATCTTGATAGATGTGGAGGAAAGGCCACGATCGTCATAGAAGGTTAAATCAGGTGCCACGATCCCACGATCATGGCCAATCTGCCACGATCATAATAGAAGATTAAATTAGGTGCCATGATCATGGCACTATGAGTCACGATTGTGGTCAGCAGGATAACAAACGCAGATGACCTTTTAGAATCAAGTTTTTGAGGAACTTTTTAGATTTTTCAAACTCGAAAAAAACCCTAGAGTTGCCTAGAATAGAAAAGAATATATATAAAGAAAAGAAAGGAACCCTAAAGGCAGCTCTCCGTTCTGCCACTTTAGGAAAAGCTTCAAGAGGAGAGAAGAAGAAGAGAGAGAAGGGAGAAGAGGAAGAAAAGGAAAGGGCTTCCGACGCTGCTGCCTTCCCAAGTCATTGTGGTCCCTTTCCAAGTGACAATTTCATTCATCTTGTTATTTCTTTATTGAATGTGTAAGATGGATATGAATATGTTTATGGATACGGATTCAAAGATGACGTTCTAACTTTTTTTATGGATTTTTACTTGATTGGATATTAATCTAATCGTTTTTGTGTTATTGCAATTGGGTGTTGTGATTGATTGCTGTGGCATCATGTTTCGATAATGAATCGAGTGAATCAAATATGAAATGATTAAGTTGTTTAATGAGAGTTAAATAATCTAATAGGTCATACAATTAATCAAATTGGTAATTGTAAAGAGAGAGATCCTATGAGACCCGATTGTTTATTAGAAAGCTTAAGAACTAATTAGGGTTAGGGCTATTGGTAATTGAGAAATTACATGTTTGGTACTAAACATAATTAAAACTAGCAATTGAAAATGAGAAAAGTGTCGAATATAAGTAAGGTCCAGTTCCAGGGTTAATCTCGGCCTAAACACGATTAAGCATATTCCATCATCCTAACGTCTTTAGAACTCTCTTCAGACTATTGATCTGAGACTAATAGAGTGCTCCACTAATCTTGATTTTCCCTTAAGTTGTGTTTAATCAAGATAAGATCATTAATTAAACCTAACTACTGAATAATCTAGGATACAATCCCTAGATTCAATTTGGCAGCCGCATTACGAATTGGAAAATGATTAATATAGGCAGTAACCTTACACATTTGGGTTATCTAACCAAAGTTATATTGTTCCTAATGATTAACGATTATTAGATGCTACTCACAAA
This sequence comes from Erythroxylum longipes, assembly GCA_027563885.1. Lineage (NCBI taxonomy): Eukaryota > Viridiplantae > Streptophyta > Magnoliopsida > Malpighiales > Erythroxylaceae > Erythroxylum > Erythroxylum longipes. Next base: position 10,857 of record JAOQMS010093607.1, on the reverse strand, counting down.
CATCAAAATTAACGATTAAAGATTACATTCAATGTTTTACCAATAGGTTCGAAACAATCAAAATAATGTATTAAAATCATTCATCCCAAAACCTAATCAAATCAACACCAATAACACAACAATATGAAAAGAAATTACAACCTTTAAATGATAAAAATAACTTAACCGTGACTTGGAGTTGGTATTCTCGTCGAACTGGAATCAGGAAGCTAGTCTTCCATCTCCATTTTTATGCTCCAAGAATAAGCCATTATAGCATTCATTGGTGTTGAAAACTAAAGAGAGAATGGAGTAGAATAGTTGCTGTCCTAGTTGCAGCTGTCTCGGTTATTCTCCTTAAAATTCCAAGAGAAAATGTTGAAGAAGTTGCTATCCACGCTCCTCTTTTTTGCTCCAGCCAGCCTTCGCACATGCATATTGGACAACTGAAGAATACCAAATGAATAAGCTCTTAGTGCAGCCTCTCCTCCACTCATGGTTTGCTTCAGCTCACCTTCGGTTCTCACCTTAACCAGCCCCCAAGCTCCTTGTTCTATTCTCCAAAATGCAATAGCCGACACACACTTCACACCTTAGCCTTCACTCACTTTTTTCTACTTTTCCTCTTTTATTAAAATCGAAGATAAGATGATAAAGCTCTGTCCACCATCGCCCTCTTTTTTGTTTTATGAACAATCTACCCCTTCCATTCACTCACGGTTCTGGTTCCCTTTTCCTAGCATATAGCCGACACTTGCCTTATTTATTTATTCAAAAGCTACCTCGAAAACAAGTGAGGAAGCTAGGTTTTAAAAGGGATATGGCATAGGAGTCTTTCAAAATAAAAGTGGACAAAATGTCCTTCAGTTGTTGTCCTTGGTGCTGTCTATGTTGTAAGTGTACCCTCCATGTGTAGCTGTCCACCATCCATCATATACCTTTGTTTTATACTTCAAAAGCTATATTAAATGGGACGATGGTGTGTGTGTGTGTGTGGTGTCTCATGAATACACTAATATTTTTACAGCCATCCCACATTTTTTTTCAGTCTTTACTCATTCACGATTTCGGCCATCACTTACACTTGTTTTCTTTTTACCTTAAATGCTAAGTTAAAAGTGGAATGGACAACTAACTTTCTCTCCACTACTATTTATTCTTAATTCTCCTTTCTTTATCAAGCCAAAGCTAGGTTATTCATCTTAGAAATGGACAGCAAATGAAAAGCTTGCATGCTTTATGTGAGTGAGTTGCTTTGTAACAATATTTACTCACGTTGCATGGCTATGAAATTTTTTGGATGGTAGTGAGCCATGTTCACAACATTTTCTTCATTTTCTTTTCATTTTCTTGTCTTCTTCTTGCTTTTAATTTTCTTCTTCTTTATGCTCCATAAATTAATAAAGTATGGAAGTAGAGAAGATGGCTTCAATGGATATGCTTTCAAGTCACTTTAGTTCCTTCATTTATAAAATGTACCTAAGATCAAATATGAGCTAAAGTGAGTATCCTAAAAGTTCTAAGGAATTAATCACTAAGTGTAGTATATCAAATAAATAAACAATTAAACACATATCATAACTCTATACAGATCGAGAAGAAAAGTTGCACAAAGTTCCAAAGATTTGTGACATTTGATAAGAGAATTGGTTCTTCACTAGGAATTCAAATAACCTTAGATTTGATTTCTAATTCTTCTAGTGAATATAATTATGAAAAAAATTCTAATATGGTAGAACAAAATAATGATCACACTTTTAAGCAGTTGGTTGCTTTTGATCTTAACAATCAACCTTTATGCATTGATTTTCTTGTTATTGATGTGGCTTTTAAGCTTAAATCTGTTTTAATTCATCTTTTGCCTATTTTTCATGGTATACTAGGTGAAGATCCTCATAAGCACCTTAAAGAGTTCCATATGGTCGATTCTAGCATGAAGCTAGTCAGGGTCTAAGAACAACAAATTAGGCTAAGGACATTCATTTTCTCATTGGGGGACATCGGGAAAGATTGGCTCTCCTACTTACCTTCTGGATCAATCAGTACTTCAAATGAGATGCAAAGACTTTTTTAGAGAAACACTTTCCTACCTATCGAGCTATAAATATTTGGAAGGAAATATATCCAATTAGATAGCATAATGGAGAGACATTATATAAGTTTTGGCAGCATTTCAAGAGGTTGTGTGCTTGTTGGCCTCATCATCAAATCATTGGACAACTCTTGATCTATTATTTCTATGAGGGGACTTGTATCATAAGAAAGCAGTATGATAGATGTAAAAAGAGAAGGTGCATTGGTATATAAGAAAACTATTAAAGCAAAAAATCTAATTTCCAGTGTGACAGTTAACTCTAAAAAATTCAACATACGAGAGAACTTTAGACCATTAAAAGTCAATGAAGCAAGTGCTACAACATTGGAGCAACAAATAGTTAGGTTAATATCTTTAGTGAGATAGATGGCTATAAATGGTAATCAACAAGTAAAACCATTTAAAATTTGCACATTGGTAGGACATCCAACTAATATGTATCCAACCTTGCAAGAAACACCCAAGAAATAAGTGAATGCTTTTGGAAGTTTTCCAGGTCAACTACAAAAGAAGTATGATCCTAACTACTCCTATGCCCATAATTAGGATGGAAGAATCCTCTATTTAATATTTATGAACAAAAAGGATAGTAATAACAAAGCTCCTACCAATAACCATTTTAAAGGCCAGCTTAACCATCAAGCTCTAGGCCTTTATGGGAAGACATAATGAAAACTATGACTCAAAATAAAGCTTAGTTTCAAAATAGTACCCTATAATTTCAACAGCAAAAAAAAGATAGTATTCAAAATCTGAAAAATCAAATAAGTCACATAGCTGCTACTGTTAGCCGATTGAAAAATCAAAGTTTGGATAAACTTCCTTGTTAGACAATTGTGAACTTAAAAAAGAATGCAAGTGCTATCACCTTAAGAAGCGGTAAAGAAATAAAGGCACCATATAAGACTCCTCTTATGGACGATGATGAAGAATTTGAAAAGGAACTCAAAGTGTCTCTAAAAGAAGTTGAAATGAAAACTAAAGTAAACTTTTAATCTCTTGTAATTAAAAATTTTACTAATACTTTTCCTCCTTTTCTTAGCAGGTTTGCTAAATCAAAGAAAAAGGAACAAGATAAGGAGATTTTGGAAATGTTCAAAAAGGTAAAACTGAACATACCTCTAATTGATGCCATAAAACAAGTTCCAAGATATACCAAATTTCTTATGGAATTATACACGTCTAGAAGGAAATTAAGAGGAGACGAGAAAGTGAGTATGGCGGAGAATGTGTCTGTAGTTATACAAGGGAAACTTCCACCAAAGTGTAAGGACCTAGGTACATTTAAAATTCCCTACAAAATAGGTGGCACTAGATTTGAAAAAGCATTGTTAGATTTAGGAGCTTCAATTAACGTCACAATATATTCTATTTACACTTCATTCAATTTAAGGTCTTTGAAAGAGACACATGTCATAATTCAACTAGTAGATAAATCTAACGCTTATCCTAAAGGTATTGTAGAGGATGTCTTGATGCAGCTTAACAAATTAGTTTTCCTAGCTGATTTTTATGTATTGAACATGGAGGGAGTGCCTTTGTCTAAATCAGCACCAATCCTTCTAGGTCGACCATTTTTGAAAACATAAAAAAAAAGATTGACGTGGATACAGGGACATTGGCTATAGGGTTTGATGGTGAACAAGTTCTCTTTAATATTTTTGAAGCAATGACGTATCTTAGTGATGTTCATTTTGTTTTATCTATTGATGTCATTAATTACTTGTCTCAGAAATTTTTTGATATGGAAGGTATGGATGAGTTAAAAGTTGTTCTTTGTATGAGTTTAGAAGAAAATACTTTGCAAAATTCTAATTTATTGTAGATGAGATAGAAGAAATCATGCTAGCATTGCAATTGTTCCAACGAATGCCAAAAGGGTATGTACTTTCAAATATTGAACTGCCAATATCTCATACAAAATCTCTACCTTCGATTGTATAGGCACTAACCATTGAACTGAACTAATTACTGGAGCACTTGAATTATGTATTTTTGGGAGAAAGTGAAACACTTCTAGTAATCATCGCAAAGAATCTAATCAAGCTTCAAGAGGAAAAGCTCATTTGAGTGCTTAAGGACCACATCATAACTATAGGGTGAACTATAGCTGACATTAAAGGTATTAGCCCTTCGACACGTATGCACCAAATTTTTTTAGAAAAAGGATCCAAACCATCAAGAGAATCACAAGGAGATTGAATCCTCCAATGATGGAAATGGTGAAGACAGAGATATTGAAGTTGCTTAATGTTAGTATATTATATCCAATTTCGGATAGTAAATGGGTAAGTCCAGTCCAAGTGGTACTAAATAAGACTCGGATTACAGTGGTGAAAAATGAGAATAACAAGTTTGTCCCTACAAGAATTCAAAATGGATGGTGAGTATGCATTGATTGTTGGAAGTTAAATACTGCCACACGTAAGGATCACTTTTCACTCCCATTCACTGATCAAATGCTTAAACAATTTATGAGACAATCTCACTATTTTTTTTCTTGATGGATGTTTAGGTTATAACTAAATTGTGATAAATCTAAAAGATTAAGAGAAAAAACTTTCATACTCCCATTTGGTACATTTTCCTATAGAAGAATGCCTTTTGGACTTTAAAATGCCCCAATCACCTTTCAGAGATAAATGGTAAGCATTTTTGTTGACTATGTTGAGCACATTATTTAGTCTTTTATAGATGATTTTATTATCTATGGGGATTCATTTGATGCATTCTTAGATCATCTGAATTGTGTACTAAACTATGGATCAAAACTAACTTTGTTCTAAATTCTAAAAAAATGTCATTTTACGGTGGAACAAGGAATAGTTTTAGGACATTTAATTTCATCTAGAGGGATTAAGGTTCATAAAGCTAAGGTAAAAATTGTGCGAAACTTACCCTATCCCGTAAATGCAAGGGAGGTTTGTTTTTTTCTTAGTTATGTAGGTTTATATTGCAGGTTTATCAAAGACTTCAGTAAGATTTCAATAAATCTCTATTGTTTGTTACAAAAGGAAGTGCTATTTGAATTTGATGAGGGATGTAAGGAAGCTTTTTACAAATTAAAGGAATCGTGAATTTGGAACCAATCATTTAACTAAATAATTGGAGTCAACCTTTTGAGATTATATGTGATGCTAGTAATTTTGGTGTAGGTGTTGTCCTCGGTCAAAAATTTTGTAAGATGACTCATGCCATTGACTACACTTCAAGAACTCTCAGTCTAACAGGATGCAACTACTCCACCACAGAGAAGGACCTTTTAGCTATTGTGATTGCTTTAGATAAATTTATACCTTATTTTCTTAGTTATAAAGTTATTATATACTCTAATTACACATTATTAAGGTATCTTCTATTGAAGAAGGAAGCGAAGTCAATACTTATTAGACTGATTCTCCTACTCCAAAAGTTTGATTTAAAGATCGAAGATAAGAAAGGTATAGATAAATCAATTGCGGACCACTAGAGCCAAGTTATGAAGGAAGGGGGATTTAATACCATTGTAAGAGTTATTTTGGGATGAGCAATTACCAACTCTTAAAGGTAAGTTCCAAGGTATGTTGATATTATAAACTATCTAGTAAACTATGAAATACCTAATGATACTTGAATGTGGTTTTTATTGGGCCTAAAAATTGCTAGGGAAATACTTGAATGTGGTTTTTATTAGCCAAATATATTTCAATATTCCTATATGTTTTACAAGGCATGTGAACAATGCTAGAAACAAGGTAGTTTATCTTATAGAGATCAAAATCTTTATCTCCAATCCTTGCATGTGAAAATTTTGATGTATGTGGAATTGAATTTATGGAACCATTTATTTCTTCTTTTGATTTTGTTTACATTTATTGGCCATGGATTATGTTTCTAAATAGTTAGAAGCTAAAGCCACAAGGACTGATGATTATAAAATTGTTGCAGAATTTGTCAATACTAACATTTTTTGCTAGGTTTGGAACTTCGCAAGTATTGATTAGTGATAGGGGTGCTCATTTTTGTAATTGATTGGTGAGAAATATTTTGAAGAAGTATCATGTTGATATTGAAGCAAGCATAAGTGTCAAATAGAGAAATTAAGTTAATTCTTGAGAAAATGGTGAGCCTAAATCGTAAAGAATGGAGCCAACGACTGAATAATGCTCTTTGGGCATATAGAACCATATACAAGACATCGATTGACATGTCTCCATACTGACTAATTTATAGAAAGCCATGTCATCTTCTAGTGGAAATTGAGCACAAAGCTTTTTGGGCAATCACGCAATGCAATATGAAGATGGACGAGGTGGTTGAACAAAGGAAATTGCAACTGTAAGAATTAAAATTAAGTGTAGGGGTAGGATCTTATATATGTTAAATTCTCCATTTCATACATTTGATGTTACACTGGGAGCAATGTAAGTTTTAAGTGTAGGGGTAGGATCTTAGTTGTCATGCACATTTTAAAACTTGCTTGCTGCTTATATGTTCTTTTTAGGTGTTTTCAAAATCAATCAATCAAACAAACATTTTCTCTTATTCTATTGCTTTTAAAACTATATAGCCATAATTAGAGAGTGAATTAACTAGAAAAATTTATAACAACTTGAGCATGTACTTTTGCTCTTATAATTGAACAATAGACATAAGCTAGTGAGATTTTGAGCCTTTATAGACTGACACATCCATATCAAAATAGTCTCATTGTCTTTTATTTATGTGCAACTTTCATAACGTGCACATCCTGATTTTAGTTTGATTTTTTATTCAAGATGTTATTTTTATCATATGCGTTAACGTGGAAATGATATAGGCATTCTTTGTTTCATAGGCTACATTAGCTAAATAGCCCACTTGTTGATATGAATTTTCCATTTATTACGCCCCTTGAGATTTATTTGCCTTTTCTTTTTGTGTTAACCATATTATGCCTTCAACCTAACCAAATGTCCTACCTAAGCTGTAAAGCTAGTGGAATTATTGATTGTTGATGATTGTGGATGCACAAAAGTATAAGTGTGAAGGTGTGCATAAATGTGGGCTGGTCATAATTGCTGGTATGTCATTTTATCTCTTATCAATGAATTCCAATTGTTGATGTAGCTTCTTTAAAAAAAAAGGATAGAAAGAGAAAAGCAAAATAAAGAAAACAAAAGAAAAAATAAAAGTATCAAGGAGGAAATGCAATTGTTTTGCAAAGTTATTCATGATTTGTTTTTTTTCCTCATAAAGTTGTATGGGATGTGTGATTTAAGTATAATGCATATAAGGTAGATGTTGTTTTGAAAGATCCCTACTTATGGTTATAATGTATTGTTTATTATCAATTGTATGAGTGATTCCTTCTAATTGGTTATGCTTCAACTGGAATCTGAGTTGTGAAACATATTTTTTGCATTCATCATAGCAGATGTACACAGTTTTGAGTGAATGTTAGTTTCTATGCTTGATGTTCCATAAAGTGTTTTTTTAATTTCACTAGCTTTGATGGCTTTTGCACTACACTATACAAATAAATCTCAACTTAACCCTTGCCCACTTTACAACCTTAAAAAAGTTTTTGATTCATGATTATGTATGTGAATCCTAGTGGTGGAGAAATGCAATGATATGAAAAGTCGCAGAATGTATGGTGCTTGAGTGTAATATATGTTATTTAAACACATTTTTTCCAACTCTACCACTAGATTGCTCAGTTTCTAAAGCTGATGATTTTTTTATTGATTATGATTAGAGACATTGAATGTTAAGTTTTCGCAATGATTTTGAAAGTTATTTCTCTTAACTTATGGCTATCTATTATTATAAAATACGGAAATTATGAAAGTGTTTTTGTTTGTGACTTTGATTTTATTGTTTTGCCCAAAGACAAGTCAAAAGCTAACTGTAGGGGAATTTGATGAGTGCTTAATTGTTTATACATTAACTTCTTAACACTTAGTGATTATTGTTATGAAAGGCTTAAGATACCTATTTTAGTTCATATTGATGTTAGGAACAAGTTTGAAGCACAAGAACTAAAATGGGTTAAAAGCATATGCCTTAAGCCAACATCTTGATGTTTAAAGTCAATTTCCCTTACAAGAAGAAGATTGATTAGGGTGAGGATTGGACAAGAAATCACAAGAAGAACAATAATTCAGAACACTTAAGAAATGCACGACTGTGCATCCAATTATGCAGATTCACAAATTGAGCATTTTAATTGGTTCGCATGTTTAGATGCACGATCGTGTACCCAGCCGTGTATATGCCCAAAAACCTAGTTTTTACTATCAATGGAAATTTTGGGTAGTGAAAGAAGGGAAGTATCATCTTGGAGGCACGGGAAAGGGTAAATAGTTTACCTTTTTGGGATCTATGTTGGGCTAGGCTTCCTTACATCATAAACATTTATCCTAATTTAGGCAGTGTTGAGAAACAACCTCCCTAGTAGGATAGGTATGTGATTATATGACGTTTCATCATTCACATCCACCATATAAAAATCTACAGGAAACACTTACTTATTCACCTGGACTAAAACTTCCTCAACCACTCCATCTGGGTAAGCATTAATACGGTCAGCAAATTATTTGATAACATTGGTCTCTTTTAAAGGGCCCAAGTTTAAAGACTCATAGATAAAGCAAGGCATAACATTGATTGATGCTCTTAAATCTAGTATAGCTCTCTTATTTATAGTGTTACCAATCTTACAAGGAATGGTAAACATTCATAGATTGATGTATTTTGGAGATATTTTCCTTTTGAAGCTCGCATTCACCTTTTTGCTTTCTCTTATGGGTACATAATTCCTAAAGGAATTTTGCATATCTTATCACTTGTTTGATTGCATCTAGCAAGCGTATATCTACTTCTACCTTTCAGAAAGTCTCTAATATCTCCATATCCTTTTCCTCCTTGTTTGATTTCCCTAACTTGCTAGGAAAAGATAGAGGTTTAGTCCTAAACACATTGGGAGATTCATAATTTACCTTTATGTTAGATGAGGGATCTCCTTCTTCTCCTTCTTCTCCTATCTCATTCTCAATTTTATCTTTATTGTCCATCTTTTATAGGTTCCTCTTGGGATCCTCAAACTTCCTACCAATCCTTAAGGCCATTATGCTAACATTCTTTAGATTTACTCAAGGTTAATATAGAACTTCCCTTTGTTTTAAGATTCTAAAAGATTTATAGCCACCACCATCTAACCTATATGGCTCTTTAAATCTAGATGCTAGACCTTATATCTTAAAATTGAGATCTTGTCTCTTAATGAAATTATTTTACATCCTATTAAAATTGTAAAGTAGTTATGGTGAGAGAATTAACTATATCTTTTAAAGATGTACCTGAGTTGGAAGAAGAGGCTTGTGGCCTAGGTTAGAATTGCTATTCTCCTTGTGGCCTAGGTTAGAATTGCTATTCTCCTTGTGGCCTATATAGGAAATAGTTATGCTGCCTATTCCATCTATAACTTATGTTTGGGTGATCTCTCCAAACTGGGTTATAGGTCTGGGAATATAGGTTGTATTAATGGGAAAATTTTCCCTCTGTAGCGTTGATATACTTTATGCTTCCATCTTGCAGAGTTGGACACCTATCTATCAGATAGTTCAAATTTGCACATATATTGCAAGCATTTACCTATGCTTGCTTGACAACAATTTTTCTATTAAAAGATGTTAGTTCATCTAAACAATGTTCTATGGATGAACAATTTACCTTATTTACTTCATAAACATTATTGCGGGTGCTAAATTGTAGAGTGTTTATGTCCATATGCTTTATTAAAATTTTGGCCTATAAGGACTCTTTTCACATAGTGCTTCACCACTTGTTGCATCTACCAAGTTCCTATCCATAGGCAATAATCCTTCATAGAAGTGTTTGATAAGGAGTTGTTTAGTGATATTGTGTTGAGTGCAGCTGACACATAACCTTTGAAACCATTCCCAATACTTGTAGAGGGACTCTTGATGATGTTCCCTTATCCTACAAATCTCTTTCCTTATACTGGTTATCATTGATGCTAGAAATTACTTGTCTAAAAATAGCCTTTTAATTTGATCTATGTGCTCACACTTCATACGAGCAAATAAAAAAGCCAGTCTTTTGTTACATCCTTAAGTAAAAATGGAAAGGCTTACATGATATTATACTCATCCATCACCCGCAGATATTTCATACTAAGACAGATCACATTAAGCTCCTTATTATGCTTATGAGCATCCTCAATTGAAAGATAAAGAAAATTATGAAAAAGGTGGATTAAGCTAGACTTAAGCTCAAAAGTAATATGTTTAATAAAATTTGGAAAGGTAACGCATAAGGGTATTTGACTCTAGTCTGGTGCAGCCAACTCACAGAGAGTGTGTTCCTAACTTTGGTAATGAATAAATTAGTGTTTAGGATTTAGGGGGGTTTGGTTGATTTTGATTAACAAAATAAAGTAAAACTAAACTATTGAATGTAAATAAAATCAAACAATATAAAAGTGATAAAATTAACTAATGACTTTTGAATCCAATTTATGACTCAATCTCAACCTTCACACAAATTTGCACAATCAATCGTTATGTTATTCTAGGCAACAATTTCTATTAATTCTAGTTTTCCTTTACATTGTATCTAATTAAAACAAGCTTTTTAATTAGGTCTAGCTACCAGACAACCTAGAATAAGCTCTCTAGATTTAAAATAGGTTAATCTAGGAAATAACAATATAAACTCAGGTCATTTAACCTATGCTATGTTATCTATAATGATGTTTGACCATTAGTTTAACACTAGTGAATCATATATACAATGAT
>JAOQMS010093567.1:0-19392 GCA_027563885.1 Erythroxylum longipes | reverse complement strand
TGAATCCAGCGAACCTCTCGCCTAAGGCCCCTCATCGAAGGTCGCTGAGAAGTGCTCCGAAGGTTAAGGGTCTAACAGTCGACTCCTCCTATTCCGATTCCACAGCCACCCTCCTCCCATTCAACACCATGATTCACATGGTTACTATCAAACTTTCCTCCTGAAACTACCTACTATGGAAAAGCCAACTTCTTCCCCTTTTTGAAAGCCAAGGCATGCTAAGTCATGTCGATGGAAGCATTGAACCACCATCAACATTCGATCCACCAACCTCTGACACACAGAATACCACATATGTGGCCTGGAAAACAACCGATCAACGCATCCTTAGCCTTCTCCTCTCCTCCCTCACCGAGGAAGTAATGGCCGAAGTCGTAGGTCTCACCACATCACGTGATGTATGGGCAGCCCTTGAAAACACATTTAGCCACCGCTCCAAAGCCTGCGAACTTCGGCTAAAAGATGACCTTCAATTGATGAAACGTGGCACCCGTTCAGTCACCACATATGCCCGTGCATTCAAGACCGTTTGCGATCAACTTCATGCAATTGGTTGCCCAGTTGATGGCACCGATAAAGCACACTAGTTTCTTCGTGGTCTAGGTACTGATTTTTCAACCTTCTCCACTGCTCAAATGGCACTCACCCCTCTTCCCTGTTTCACCGATCTCGTGTCCAAGGCAGAAAGCTTTGAAAATTTTCAAAAATCACTTGAGACTTCACAGCCTACTGTCGCTGCATTCACTGCCCATCGCAGCAACAACCATCGCGGTTCGTCTCGACAACAACATGGCCGACGAAATGGCAATCGTAGTCATGCCAACCATGGACAGGGCCGCACCAACTATGGCAATGCTCGGCGACCACCGCGCTGCCAAATCTGCAGACAAGAAGGTGATTATGCCGATCGATGTAGGGAACGGTACATTCGATCTGAAAACACGGCTCAACTTGCAGAGGCCTTGACATCCTCTTGCTCTATAACTGAAAATGAAACATCCGATTGGTTCTTGGACACCGGTGCTTCGGCGCACATGACTCCGGCTCACACCAACCTGGATCAGTCTTCAACTTACACGGGTAAGGATTGTGTAATTGTAGGGAATGGTGCATCACTACCTATTACTCATACTGGTAAAACTTCACCTACCCAAAATCTTCAATTATTAGATGTTTTAGTTGTTCCCCATCTTACTAAAAATCTTTTATCTATTAGTAAATTAACTAATGACTAACCTTTATCTGTTACATTTACTAACGATCTTTTTACTATTCAGCACCGTCAAACGGGAAAGGTGGTGGCAACCGGTAAACGTGATGGAGGCTTATATGTGCTAGAACATGGCAATTCAGCCTTTATTTCTGTCCTTAAAAATAAATCTTTGCATGCTTCATATGACTTATGGCATGCCCGTTTGGGACATGTCAATCATTCTGTTATCTCATTATTGAATAAAAAGGACAGCTTCATCTAACCTCTTTGTTGCCATCTCCGACACTATGTAATACATGCCAACTAGCAAAAAGTCATCGCATGCCATACTCTCGTAATGAACATAGGTCGTCTACAGTGTTAAACCTTATTCATTGCGACATATGGGGTCCTTCCCCTGTCAAATCCAATTCAGGTTTTATTTACTATGTTTTGTTTATCGATGATTTCTCTCGATTTACTTGGATATATCCGATGAAATTGAAATCTGATTTTTATAACATCTTTATTCAATTTCAAAAATTTGTGGAAAACCAACATTCTGCTCGTATCAAACTATTCCAAAGTGATGGTGGTGCAGAATTCACTAGCAACTTATTTCAAGATCACCTTCGTAATTTTGGAATTCATCATCAACTATCTTGCCCATATACTCCAGCCCAAAATGGTCGAGCAGAACGCAAACACCGTCATATAACAGAAACTGGTTTGGCCCTCCTTTTCCACTCACATACATCTCCTCGTTTTTGGGTTGACGCTTTTAGCACTGCGGCTTATATCATCAACCGTTTGCCATCGCCACTTCTCGGAGGTAAGTCCCCATTTGAGCTTTTATATGGATCTCCACCCAACTATGAAATCTTTCATCCATTTGGTTGTCGAGTTTATCCATGTTTACGTGATTATATGTCTAATAAATTTTCTCCTCGCAGTATACCATGCATCTTCTTGGGATACAACCCATCATATAAAGGTTTTCGTTGCTTAGATCCAACTACCTCTAGGATATATATCACTCGTCATGCTCAATTTGATGAAACTTACTTTCCATCCCTAACTACATCCAAGGCCCAACCATTATCCTTGCTCCACTTTTCAAATTTTTTGGAACCCAGTATACCACCAACCGACTTAACTCCACCAACCCCTACGCATCATTCTCGACAACTTACCCAATCCGGATCCCGTCCGTGTGTTGTTTGTACTGATTCCATGGTTGAGTCTGTGCAGGGAAATGATCCTATTGTAGGACCACAACAGCAGTCATCACCATCCGATTCACCCTCTATTGAGCCAATTGAGGTTCCTTCCACTGCTCCAACTGCTACCATTCCGACAAGTTCCCATCCTATGCTCACACGTGCCAAGGCTGGTATTTTCAAACCTCGCCACCTAGCAGATCTTGCATTAGTGGGATCCTCTGTTATTATCTCTGCTCTACTGGCCTCCACTGAACCAAAAGGGTTCAAATCTGCCGCCAAAAGTCCAGCTTGGCTAGCCGCCATGGATGAAGAGATAAAGGCCCTAGAAAGTAATCATACCTGGACTCTGGTTCCTCGATCTCCAAATACAAACATTGTGGGATCCAAATGGGTATTCCGAACTAAATACTTGCCCGACGGTTCTATCGAACGCCTCAAAGCCCGTCTTGTTGCCAAGCGATATACACAAGTACCTGGTCTCGATTACACAGATACATTTAGTCCTGTCATCAAAGCTACTACTATCCGTGTTGTTCTCTCTCTTGCTGTGACTAATCGATGGCCACTCCGACAACTAGATGTCAAAAATGCCTTCCTCAATGGTCATCTAACTGAACAAGTCTATATGGAACAACCTCCTGGGTACATCGATCCTCGCTACACCGATTATGTTTGTCAGTTGAAGAAGGCTATTTATGGACTCAAACAAGCACCCCGTGCCTGGTTTCAGCGATTCAGCTCGTTTCTCATTCACCTTGGTTTTTATTGCAGTCGTGCGGACACATCCCTATTTGTCTTCCATAAGCAATCTGACATCATCTACTTGCTTCTATATGTGGATGACATCATTATTACAGGCAATAACTCCTCTCTTCTTGACAACTTTACGCGAAAGCTTCATTCTGAATTTGCTACTAAAGATTTGGGATCCCTTACTTATTTTCTTGGTCTTGAGGCTACGCCAACACCTAATGGCCTGTTTCTCAGCCAGCTAAAATATGCACGTGACATTCTCAATCGTGCTCAATTACTTGATAGCAAGCCAGTTCACACCCTGATGGTTGTTTCCCAATACCTATCTTCTGATGGTGCCTTATTCTCTGATCCCACTCTATATCGATCCCTTGTTGGTGCCCTTCAGTAGTTGACCATCACGCGTCCCGATATTGCTCATGCTGTCAACTCCGTCAGCCAGTTTCTCCACTCTCCAACTGAAAACCACTTCCAAGCTGTCAAACGCATTCTTCGTTGTGTCAAAGGTACACTACACTTTGGTCTATCTTTTCGTGCATCTACTACACCTGTCACTTTAGTTGCTTATTCTGATGCCGACTGGGCGGGATGCCCTGACACACGGCGCTCCACATCTGGCTACTCTATTTACCTTGGTGACAATTTGGTCTCATGGAGTGCAAAGAAACAACCAACGGTTTCTCGCTCCAGCTGTGAATCTGAGTATCGTGCACTAGCCCTCACTGCCGCCGAACTACTCTCGCTCACACACCTACTACGTGATCTCAAGGTTCCAATGCCACACCAGCCTCTACTATTATGCGACAACAAAAGTGCGATTTTCTTGAGCTCCAATCCAGTTTCTCATAAGCGGGCCAAGCATGTGGCATTAGACTATCACTTTCTTCATGAACTCGTTGTTGCCGGCAAACTTCGAACACAATATGTACCATCACATTTGCAGATTGCTGATATCTTCACCAAAAGTGTATCTAAGCCTCTCTTTCAATTTTTTAGATCCAAGCTACACGTCTGCTCCAATCCAACGCTTAGCTTGAGGGGGGGTGTTAAGGAATCATTGCCTTGATATTAGTCTTGCCATTTATTTTCTTTGACCATTAATTGTAGGAGCAACTCTAGCTAATCACTTCCATATATTGTGTAATTTGTATTGTATATAAGCAATATATTAATACAAACACCATCACCCGTTTTCAAGGTGTAGTGATACTTTCAATATTTTCAGCAAGAAGTTAAACATTTGTGGCAAACTAGAAACTGGAGCATCTTCAGTTGTTTTGACTAAAGAGATTAGTGCATTAACAAAAGCTAAAGGCACACAATCCAGAATCCCCTGGTTCTATATACTGTCCAAGCGTATTGTTTCCCTGGATGATACTAAAATAAAATATGCTTGAATTATGAAAAGGAAGTTAGTGATCATCTCTGTTGGAAGAAATGCATAGACTCCAGGAGAGCTCATGCCTCCATGAAGACGATCCCCATTTGGAAACGCCAGAGTAATCACCCAGTCTTCCACTTCCATTCTCCTTTCTACTTTGTTTTCCTGTTTGACAGGAAACCTTTCCTTCCACATATAGTAGCTGCATTCTCTTTCTATGTGATCATTGTTTTCATCTGCAGACAGATGGAGTGTGTAGGACTGTGCATCAATGTTCTTCCTTGTCACAAAATTGGTCTCTTTTGTAATTGCAATTGCAGAAAGGGAATTGTGATTAGGATTTTCATGATCCTCTCTAATAGAAAGGCTCTTTATCTTTCCGAGGAATAAAAGGATTTCAGGATGAATGCTTGACAGCTGCTGTGTCACAGGTTTCACCTTGTCAGGCTTCAAAGGAAAGATTATTGTTGTATTTGGAATGGTGCGCCCAGATCCATAGATTTGTTTTATATCTAAAAGTGACGGGTTCTAGTCAATCCATTCAGGAACTATGTAACCAAGCTTGCAGTGTGGACAGGGTTCTTCACTGAAGCGTATTTGATAACCATTGCTGAATATGTGAGGTTGAGTTGTGATCAGAAATACACTCTTGAACCCTGTCCCTGCATTTTTAACACAAACAAATACTTTTAGATAAAGATTCCAAGTAAATTTTGCAATATTTGCTCCGTACTCGGTAGGAACCGAGAAAAGAAGGGTTGATTGGAAGAGAAAAAAAGCAAAACAGATAACAGAATCATGCATACAACTTGAATGATTACTTCCTTTTTTCGATCTTTTTGTTTTGTATCATTGCAAGTAAACTCAACTCTTAAGATCTCCAAGCACATTTTTCTCCTTGATGCTCAATATCATAAGACTTTAGTCCTATCAAAGTGGAGAATATTTCTTCTTGTTAGTTTATCCATAGGAGAAATGCATTCAAGAAAAACCCCTGAAGCAATAACCAGTTCAAATGGAACAAAATCAGATATATTCCTTCAGCATAAGCCATAAAAATTCAAGAGCAACTGTTGGCACACACAGCAGATAAAGCATGACCATGCATAACTGACAGAAATAATATGGCAACTATAAGAACCTTTTTCGCCAATATAACCACTTTTCCTCTGGCCTTTCTTTGTTGAATTTCCAACATTACAAATGGAATCTATATTCTTTGCAGAGAATCCCTTCTCATTATTGAACAATAGCAATGTAGCCGGTGCACCAGTGGCTGTTATATCTTGAGATGTCAAAACAAACTCAAGTGAAGGATCCACTCTAACTGGGTATTCATTATCTTCAGCATTCTGAGAAGAAAGTTAATGTAAATAACATCTTTACTAACCTTTAAAATTGTATTTCTGACTGCTCGTTAACTAGCCTTTATACGGCTATTCACAGTACCCAATCAACTTAAAGCCACTTTATAGCAGAAGAAATGTGCTTTTACACCACTCCCCCGGGTTCAAAACGAAAAAATTTCAGCAACCAAAACTTACTAGTCCCGTAACCAAGCGAGGGTAGCATTCATATACATTGCATGAAAGAGCCTTTCCTTTATTTAAAACACTCATCTGATCATCACAACCAAGTTGTTAACTTTTTCTTCTTTCCCACCTATGATGTTAGCAGGAGCACGGGCATGGATGACAGAGGCAAGGGAGGAGAGCTAGCTATGCCAATTGGGCCCATGACCGGAGTTAGGGCCAAGAGACTTAAGGAGGCTCTCCACGGACATGTGGGCTATCTTTGGGAAAGGATGGAACAATCCAAGCCTATGAGATGAGAGCTTTATAGATTCCAGCCTAAATTGATTCATCTAACTCAAATCTTTGGACCGGATACCGTTGGGACTTGAAGTCTTGGACTATTAAACCCATACATTAGACTTTTTAATTATTTTAAGTTAAGACACCCTTTTTTTTGTTCTAACTCATGTTAAAACCTGAATACTTATTATTAAACCTAGGTATAAATAGGTTCATTAGGGTTACTGTAGGATTAACTATTATCTTTTGATTGAGTCGTCAATCATAGTAAGGTTTATTCCTTTTGTTCTTGTTTCAACACTAATTAATAATTCACTTATCAATTTTTTCCCAAATTGTGGCATGTTTGTTTGATTCAACCTTCTTGGTTTTAGTTCCGATCATCTAGGTTGCTCGAATCACATATTCGTGAGGTCTAGTAAGGATTGAACCTTGCATATCCTCTTATTTTTTTGAATTTCAAATTTTGTTCTTCCTTGTCCTTCCTTGCCAGAACTTCCAAACATCCACAAACCCATCAAGCCGACACCATCATCATTAACTTCTGAGGATTTTCGAACAACCCTTCATTGAATCACCTCCCTGCTCGCGTCAATTGGTATCAGAGACTTGGTGTGAGGTAAATTCATATTTACTTCAAAGCAAAATTAGGGTTTGTTTGTCACCTTCATTTAATTTTTATTCCTTCAAACCCATCGTCTTTAACCAAGCTTAGGTTGTGAAAAAGGTAAAGCTTGCTGCTGTTGAGTTCACTGACTATGCATTAATATGGTGGGATCAGTTGGTGACATCTCGAAGGAGGAATGGAGAGTACCCCATCACTACTTGGGCAGCAATGCAGGCGTACATGAAGAAGTGGTTTGTTCCTTCATATTATTACCGGGAGATGCATCAAAAGCTCTAAGGACTCACGTAAGGGTCTAAGTCAGTGGAGGACTACCACAAGAAGATGGAGATAGCCATGATCTGAGCTAATATTGAGGAGGACCTAGAGGCTCCTATATGGCACGTTTCTTGAGTGAGTTAAACCGGGAGATAGCCAATGTGGTGGAATTGCAACAATATGTGGAGATTGAAGATGTGGTAAACATGGCCATGAAAGTGGAGAGGCAACTTAAGGCTAGAGTGACAACAACGAGTTCTAACCATAATTGGAACTCGAAATGGGCCAAAAGGGAGGAGAGACTGAAAGACAAGGGTGTCAACTTTAAGGAGACTCCAAAGAGGCCGAATGTAAGGGCTGAAACAAAAGGTACACCTAACACCCAAGCATCTTCTAGTAAACATTCTAGTATTAAATGCTTTAAATGTTTGGGTTTGGGTCATATTGCATCTCAATGCCCTAATAAGAAAGTCATGTACATGAGGGATAATGGGATAGTTGAGTCTAAGGATGATAGTGAATGTGATCCCTTGCTATGTGATGAAAATGATAATGATGATGATTGTGTGGAGAGGGCTGCCATAGGAGAAGCACTTGATGTTAGGAGGATTTTGAGTGCTCGAGTAAAGGAGGAGGCTTTAGATCAGAGAGAAAACTTATTACATTCGAGGTGTTTAGTGGGAGAAAAAGTTTGTAATCTGATCATAGATGGGGGTAGTTGTGCAAAAGTCACTACTATGACTATGGTAACTAAACTGGGTTAGCATGTAGGAAGCATCCTAAGCCATACAAGTTACAATGGTTTAATGACAATGGTGATGTGAAAGTGACAAAGCAGGTGTTAGTGTCATTTTAAGTGGGTAGATATGAGGATGAGGTACTTTGTGAAGTGTTACCTATGCAGGCAAGTCATTTGTTGTTAGGGAGATTATGGCAATTTGATAGGTGCGTAAAGCATAATGGTTATACCAATAGGTAATCCTTTAAATTCAAGGATAGAAATTTCATCTTAGCGCCATTGTCACCCTATGAGATCTACTTAGACCAGGTCAAAGCAATGAAAAGTGAGAAAGGTTCAGGTAGTGAAGTTCAAAAAAAGAAGAGGGAAAAAAGGCCAAAAAGAAAATTGAGATTGGCCCAATGGGGAGTGACTGGACGAGTGAGGAAAAGAAAGTGAGATGTGCAGGAGAGAAAAGTGCAGAGGGAGAGAAAAAAGAGTGAGAGAAAAATTAAGAAGGTGAACTTGTTTGTAAAGGAAAAAAATTGAGAAGAGCATGTGGAGAGAAAAGGCACTTGTGGTGGTTAGATATAGGGAGTGTTTTATGGCAGAAACTAACCCTAATCAAGATTTACCAAGTGTTTTTAAGTCCCTTTTATAGGAATATGGAGATGTCTTCCCTGAGAAGATACCTAAAAGGCTACCACCCTTACAGGGTATTGAGCATCAAATTAACTTCATGATCAGAGCTTAAATACCAAACTGACCAGCCTATAGGAGCAATCCTAAGGAGGCAAAGGAGCTTCAAAGGCAAGTGGATGAGCTATTGGAGAAGGGTCATGTGAGGGAAAGCTTAAGTCCGTGTGTTGTTCCTGTCTTGTTGGTGCCAAAGAAGGATGGAACGTGGAGGATGTGCGTGGATTGCAGAGCTGTTAACAAAATCACTGTAAAGTATAGACATCCCATTCCTAGGTTAGACGACATGTTGGATGAATTACATGGTGCATGCATGTTCAAAAAAATTGATCTAAAAAGTGGTTATCATCAAATTCGAATGCAAACTGGGTATGAATGGAAATTTGCTTTTAAAACTAAATATGTACTATATGAGTGGTTAGTGATACCTTTTGGCTTAACTAACGCATCTAGCTCTTTTATGAGGCTAATGGATCATGTTTAGCGTGAATTTCTAGTTAGATTTGTAGTTGTTTACTTTGATGATATTCTTGTGAATAGCACTACATTAGATGAGCATGTCATGTATGTAAGGTATGTTCTTAATGTGTTGAGAAAGGAGAAGTTGTATGCGAATCTTAAGAAGTGTACGTTTTGCATTGATAAGTTGAATTTCTTAGGATTTGTGGTTAGTTCGAAGGGAGTTAAAGTGGATAGTGAGAAGGTGAAGGCTATTCAAGAATGGTCGACGCCTAAGAGTGTGATCGAGTTGAGAAGTTTTCATAGACTTGCTAGTTTCTATAGGAGGCTTGTGAAGGATTTCTCTACCATTGCTACACTTTTGACTGAGGTAATAAAAAAAGAAAGAGGTTTTACATGGGGGAAGGAGCAAGGACATGCATTTAACTTGTTAAAAGAAAATTTGGGTTCTACTCCTATTCTTTGTTTGCATAATTTTGATAAAATGTTTGAAGTTGAATGTGATGCTTTTGGGATTGTTATAGGTGCTATGTTGTTACAGGAAGAGTTGCATACTTGAGTGAGAAGTTGAGTGGCGTCCAAATCAACTATCTGACCTATGACAAGGAACTCTATGACGTGGTAAAAGCATTGGAGGTGTGGTAGCACTAACTTCAACTAAAGGAGTTTGTCGTACGGACAAATCACAAGTTGCTTAAGCATTTGAAGAGCCAAGGTAAGTTGAGTAAAAGACATGCGACTTAGATGGAGTTTTTGGAGACCTTTCCATACATGCTGCACTATAAGCAAGGGAAGGAAAATGTAGTGGCCGACCCTTTATCTAGGAGGTATTCCTTAATCTCTACTCTTAGCTCTAAGTTGTTGGGATTTGAGCAAATTAAGGAATTGTATACCACTGATGTGGATTTTGTTAGTATGTATTCCGCATATGAACAGGGTACATTTCACAAGTACTTTAAGTCTGATGGTTATTTATATCATGGAAATCAATTGTGTATACCAAATTGTTCTTTGCGTGAGATGTTTGTGAATGATGCCTATAGTAGTGGGTTAATGGGGCATTTTAGGGTTGCCAAGACATTAGACATCTTGCATGAATATTTTCATTGGCCATGTATGCGCGAGGATATGGAGCGTGTGTGTAACTGATGCATTACTTGTAGACAGGCCTAATCCACTTCTAAACCTCATGGATTGTATACCCCTTTGCCTTTATCCACTGATCCTTGGATGGAAATATCTAAGACTTTGTTTTGGGTTTACCTAAAACAAAGAGGGGGTTTGATAGCATCTTTGTTGTTGTAGACAGATTTAGTATAATGGCGCATTTTATTACATTCCATAAAACTGATGATGTCGTGCATGTTTCTGATTTGTTCTTTAAAGATGTTCGATTGCATGGTATTCCTAAGTCTATTGTTTCGGATAGAGATGCTACGTTTTTGAGTCATTTTTGGGGTGTATTGTGGGGAAAGTTGGGAACTAAACTGTTATATTATACTACTTGCCACCCACAGACGAATGGACAAACTGAGTTTGTGAATAGAACCTTGGGGACTTTGTTGCGTACTATTGTAGGGAGAAATTTGAAAACTTGGGGTAATTGATTGTCATTCATTGAGTTTGCATATAATAGATGTGTGCATTCTACCACAGGGTTCTCGCCTTTTGAGATTGTTTATGAGTTTAATCCTTTGACTGTTTTGGATTTGGTTCCTTTACCTCTACATGAGTTGTCTAGTACATATGGGAAGAGAAAGGCCGAAATAGTGAAGGAGATTCATAAGAAGGCACGACAACACATTAAGGAAAGAAACAAGGTCTATGCCCATCAAGCCAATAAAGGACGGAAGTTGGTGACTTTCGAATCTAGAGATTGGGTTTAGGTGCACCTTAGGAAGGAGCATTTCCCTACTCATAGGAAATCCAGGCTGGCCCTGCAGAGTGATGGTCCTTTCCAAGTCTTAGAGAAAATCAATGACAACGCTTACAAGATAGACTTGCCAGGTAAGTATGACGTGTCTGCTACTTTCAATGTTGCTGACTTATCTCCTTTTGATATGGATTCAGATTCGAGGACGAATCTTCTTGAGGAAGGAGGGGCTGATGTGAGCAGGAGCACGGATCGCCATGGAGTTGGCATGAATGACAGAGGCAAGGGAAGAGAGCTAGCTATGCCAGTTAGGCCCATGACCGAAGCTAGGGCCAAGAGACTTAAGGAGGCTCTCCATACGCATGTGGGCTATCTTTTGGAGAGGATGGAATAGTCCAAGCCTATGGGAGGAGATCTTTATGAATCCCAGCCCAAATTGATCCATCTAACTCAAATCCTTGGACCGGATACCGTTAGGACTTGAAGACTTGAAGACTTGGACTATTAAGCCTATACGTTATACCTTTTAATTATTTTAAGTTAAGACACCTTTTTTTTTGTTTTGGCCTAACCCATGTTAAAACCAGAGTACTTATTATTAAACCTAGGTATAAATAGGTTCATTAGGGTTATTGTAGGATGAACTATTATCTTTTGATTGAGTCATCTGTCATAGTGAGGTTTATTCTTAATGTTCTTGTTTCAACACGAATCAATAATTCACTTATCAAATTTTTCCCAAATTGTGGCATATTTGTTTGATTCAACCTTCTTGGTTTAAGTTCCGATCATCTAGGTTGCTCGAATCTCGTATTTGTGAGGTCTAGTAAGGATTGAACCTTGCATATCCTCTTATTTTGTTGAATTTTGAATTTTGTTCTTCCTTGCCGAAACTTCCAAACATTCACAAACCCATCAAGCCGACACCATCATCATTAACTTCAGAGAATTTTTGGACAATCCCTCATTGAATCACCTCCATGCGCGCGTCAACCTATTTCCATCGGGAGAGGCCCAAAGGGCAACTATTTCTAAGTGTAAGTGCAAAAGCAAGATTAAGGTTTGAAGTATACATCAAGTACACCATTTTCCCAGCCAACCAAACAGAAACAAGTGTTACAGAAAGCAAAACAAGAGAAAGTAGTACAAGGAGTTAGTTACCTGAATGAGTTCCATAAGGAAGTGGATATCTTTGGTGTAAAGTTCAGTGGAGAGGCACTTAACAGCCTGATCAAGCATGGAAGCCAAAGGGTTAACATCTCCTCCGATTAAGAACCTCGTTTTTTTTTCAGATGTTCTATCCTTGTGTATGGTTAGTGTCTCCAAAGGTAGAGACAGATGACAAAACAAAAAAATCCTGTGCCTCGCAGTGTTTGCTTACTGATCCTACTAATTTTTTTTCCGACTCCGAATGATAGAGACATAAGCTTTTTGTTCCTTCCAAAACCGAGGGACAAGATTTCTTGTCCTTGGGACAGAAACAAAACACATAAGTAATTTCTAAAAATACCCCTCCCTCATTTCATTTAATTTTTACGTTTCTTATTTCATTTATGTCCTCGAGACGCAAATATTAAAATGTAATTAATTATATTTTAATTAATTATAATTTTATTTATTTATTTATTTATTTACAATATTTTAATTAATGAATGAATTACATTTTAATTAATTATATTGTAGTTAATTAATTATTATTAATATTTTAATTAATTATATTATAATTAATTAATTAAAATATTTTAATTAACGAATAATTATATTTTAATTAGTTATATTTTAATTAATCATAATGTAATTAATTAGTTAATAATTATATTTTAATTAATTACAATATTTTAATTGATGAATAATCATATTTTAATTAGTTATAATTAATTAATTAATTACATTTTAATTAATTATAACATAATTAATTAATTAATAATAATAATTTAATTAATTATATTGTAATTAATAATATTTTAATTAATGAATAATTATATTAGTTAGTTATATTTTAATTAATTAATAATATGTTAATTAATAATATTGTAAATTAATTAATTAATGACAATATTTTAATTAATGAATGAATTATATTTTAAGTAATTATCACAAACATGTAAAGAGTAATGATACCCATTCCTCTAAATTAAGAGAGGAATGGGGGATTACCCAAAAATGGGTAATCAAAATAATGACTCTATAATTATAATCCCTTACCAAATTCAACCTTTCATTCCATACTCATTCCTCTTTTTTCATACCCATTAAACAAGCATACCCTCAATTCATTAATTTAATATAATTGAATTCAATTCATGTGTTTAGAATGTTAAAAAAGAGATTACTTAAATTCAATCATGTAATTGAATCTCATTTTCTTTATGAATTCAATTCACATCTCAAATGGTCCAATTTAATGTGTGAATTGAAGAGTCCATTCTTTTCAAAATATTAAAAATTATTTTTCCAAATATATACATCATTAATTTACAAATTACTACAAAATACACATACATTGATTACATATTATTTTTAATTAAGGATAAAAAAGTCATATGAAGTAGTTGAATTCATTTTGATTGTATTCCAAACAATGTAATTGAATTCAATTCTAATGTTTATACATTTATTTCAAACAGTATAAATCGAATTTAATTTAATCTCATAAATGTAATTAAATTCAATTCGTCAACGAAGAATGATTGAAATTTTTATATTTTATCATTTTTAAGAATATATATTTAATTAATTTTTATTTTTATTTAGGGGATTTGGGTCAATCCATTTCCAATCTTATACAAAATTTTGGATGCTTCTTTAGGAGTAGGTAGGAAATTAGGAGGCAGGACAGAAAAAGTTTAACAGGCAACAACATCAAATAAAATATCATTCACGACCAAAAAAAGCACCGAAAAGAAGCAACATGGCGGAAATAAAAAAGCGAATGTAGATTCGTACAAACACAAACAGACATAAATATATAATACAAACCTCAACAAGAAGACCAGAAAAGCAGGTCATGGTCCGTGAGTTGTTAGGAGAAAGGACAAAAGGAAGCATGGTCTTGCTTGCCTTCTTCTGAACAATAGTCTTTAACAGAAACATAAGTTTGCAAGAATGTCATGACAATAGTAGCTGTTACTGCAATAAATGCAATTAACGTCCAGGGGCTACTAAAATGATTATGAATCCACTCAGCCATCCAAGTCCTGATCCTGCTCCTGGAATGTGAATCAATGCGTAGTCTAGTGAGACGAAAAGCATTGGGGTTAGGTACCAGATCCTGGGCTATGTCATTGAAAAGTTCTGCAACCTGTTGGTCACTGCCAAGGAGGTTGAAGATTATCCCCTTTGATCTTAACACCTTCACATCTTCAGCTTGATCGATCAAGGAATCCATGAAGCATATATAAGAAGTGAGACCACAAAGATCATCTGGTGCATCAGGGCTAGCTTCATAAGCCACTAAATTTAAAAGCATGGACTTGGTTGTGTCATCTATCATGATTTGGGGAAGGAAGAGCCATCCAGCAACAGGTGTTGATCTGAACTCGATGTTTGTGAAATGTTCACCTGCGCTTGGCCTGAAGCAAATCCCCAATGTCCTAAGCTCCTTGGCTGCTGGATATGAATACCAATCACGGCCTTGTCTTCCTGGGACATAACTTCTCGCCAGATCTATTGTATTGATGTGGCTTCTCAGGAAAAAATCAAGAAGATGAAGGGGTTGATCCGTATTATTGGGTTCTTCAGCTGGGTTTTGCCGTTGATCCGTATTATTGGGTCAGCTCCATTGTTGCATAAACTGCATGGGTCTCTGAGTTTTAAACAACATTTATCAACAAACTTGAAAGTAGCTTGTATGGAGGTAGTTTGTGGAGACAAATCACCACGGAAGCCGCTGATGAATTTTTTAATTAAATCCTCTGGATCATTTTCCGGGAACCTCAATCTCATTAGCGTCTCTAGCACTACATAAGGAAGTTGGTTCTCTAGCAACATCAAGTCCCTTCTAACATAAGCTGCAATGTTGTTTTTCATGTGCCGTACTTGACCGTTGGGCGGGAAGTTGTGAATGAACTGGAGAATGAAACATCCATCGACAAGCATCAGTCTGGCGAATGCATTCTCGTCGAACCTCGACACTGTCTCCTCAGGATAGTATCCTCTTGCATCGGCATAGATTTGTTGCACCCCAGCGTAAAGGTTACGTAACTGCTCTTCACTATTTTCGACGAAACTACGTGTCAGAGAATACTTGAGCCTCTCCATATCCTGAAGACCGCACTTTCCATGATGATAGGGACCTATAGAAACAACCATAGGATCAAAACAGCCCTTGCATGATTCTTTCTGCCGAAACAGTTCAGGTACCTTGTGAATCATGCGACGCGTTCTCCCATCAGCATTCATGGGAATCACCCATTCGAGGAAGGGAAGAGGAGAAGCGTTCGCCATGCGCGTCGTTTCGCATTCGTCGTGGCAATCAAAACCATCAGAATTTATATTCATCTAGTGTCAAATCGATATAAAATTGATATATAATAAATAAATTACAAATATAACAATAAATAAAATTGAAATATTTTATTAAAATAAAAAAGCACACTAACATTTATTAATTATTGGATAATAGAAAATAATAACTCAAATTTAATAATTGATTATGAATTAATATAGAAGAAATTTCTTTAACTTAATTAAAATTTTTTGTCATTCTTCTAGTTCAGTAAATAGATAAATTAATTATATGATTAATGTTTTCCGGATGGGGTTAACGTTTAGGCTTCGGATTATGTGCTTCCGGAGAAGACGGTGTTGACTGTTACTCGTTCGCAAATTCTACGATTTGACACTTAATTAGAATCTGAATCTTTGTTAATAACTAGTAAGTAATATTTAATGACCATTCACATAAGTTTAATCAACTATGAGAAAGCACCTTTAAGCTATTCACACCTAGATTAATCTTCGCTTGAGACGGGTAAGTTCTTTGCAGAAAGTAAAGCTCTGACTCCAAGTTTTAAATGGTTACATACATGAAGAAGGATCGAACCCACGATCTCACTTGAGTCAGAAAAACCCCCTATCAACTCACTTGGCCCCTTAAATGTTGATCCTATCCATTGAAAAACATTAATCGTATTCATTGCAAAAGACAAAAAAACTTAATTAATTTTTCTATTAATTGAACTAAAAGAAAGACAAAAGATTTTGATTATCCATTAATTAAGTTAGAGAATCCATGCTCAATTATTAAATTAAATTTATCATTTATTTATTTTACAATAACAAATATTAGTATCGTCTTTTTATTTTAATAAAATATTTTATTTTTCTTATTTTTTATATATTGGTTTGATAATAATTTGATACCGATCGAACTTTTAAATCTTTTATTGTCCTCTTGAAAATATGAAAGGAAAATCATTGGTGGCTCCTTTAATCCGGATCTTAAATGATGGAGTTTTGAAATGGAAAAAAAAAACTATCTTAATTGGCTTCAGAGACCATCCTACTAGTTATGAAACAAGTAGGCTATAAATAATTAATGGAACTTGATGCGAGATCAAGTACTCGTTTAGATTAATATCCATCACTAGAGATCTTAGTCATTTGGTTAATTTTAGGAAGAAACCTATTTTCCTTGAGGAAGCTATTGTATTAAAGAAGAGAATTAGATAGGCAAGACTGTGTGTGTAGATGATGACATCTAAAAGGATTTGCTTAAAGTTATCCCTTTGAGCCAGTGGTAGCTCTTTCAATTGAGATCCTAAGTGTTACCTTCGATTCGGGTGGGTTGGGCTTTGTGACTTCTTGAGTCATGCCACATCAACATTAGGCTTGCGCTCCGTCTCTAGTAACCTACCAGATTAATTCATCCTACTTAACATTTTGAATTTGATTAGGATTTCTAAAAGTTTAGGACTTAATTACAAAATTCTTCTTTGCCTTTTCACAAGTTTCCAGCCTCAAGACTTAAGCAGAAAGTGGTAGAACTTCATTATCACTTTCACATTTCCAGTTTTCTAGCTCATTTCACAAGTTTCAACCTTGAAGTATTATTTCCTTCCGAAGTCAACATAACGAGTCACCGTCAACTTTGAACTTGCACCCAAATCATGTAGAGCCAATTTGATTGAAATAATAAGAGAGTGTGCGTAATATGGACACCATCTTTCTTTTCAAAATCGCCAACTTAATCAGAAATTGAGCTAATGCTCTAAAGCAGAACGAATGAGAGTTTTGAATTAAACCAACCATGGAGTCTACAGATGCCAGACAACAGTTTTTGTCCGCACCTACTAAGGCCAACCCATGTGGCCATCGCATATCACAGTTTATATGTGGCAGCTGCAGCTACCCATAATCCATTAATGCCATACATGATACAACGATTGGATATGACCGTTCCCAGTCTCAAAATTAAAAATATATAAATTGGCAGTCCCTCGATGTCGTCTCGACGTCGTCTTTGGTCCATGGACTACGACATCAAAATCATTGCTCTACGCGGTTTTTCGTGGAGTATCAATCGGTTCAATCCTTTTGTTACAAGATTTCCAAAACGGTATCATTTTCTTATTTTCCATGAAGGATCAAATTAAAAATAAGGAGCTTTGCATCCAACCTATGTCTCGTTGCAAGTCATTTTCTGTAAACCGTTGTTTCAACTTTCAACCGATTATCTGACAACTTATTGGTAAATTGGTTACGTTGTCAGCTTGAGTATACTAAATCATGAGTTAGCTAATAATTTGAAAAACGAGGAAATGGAGATTTTTTAATCATGTGCAAGGCTCATTAAGCTAAATGAAGTTATATTGATCATATCTCTATTTTTAATACTTTGTAGCAGTATTGATAAGCATGTTAAGGGAAGGGACCCACGTAACAACTTGAACAAATTCCATTATAGAGCAGTTAATGCCGGAAAAGTTGGGTGAAAGAGAATGTCAGAGACCAGTTAGGCCTCTTCTGTAACTGGGACCAAGAAAATGAAAGACAAAGAAAGGTGAGAAGGCCAGTCGCTGCCAAACTGTTGGCGGAAGCTGAATGATAACCAACTTCTTGATTTCTCTTTCATTTTTAGTTCTCGGATTCACTGTAACTGAAGTTCTCAGATTCTCTGTAACTGAAGTTGGGAAATCATCTCTACTCAAACAATGGTCTGTTCATTGTAATATTATATTAGGCAAAACTAATATAACATTACAATGAGTTCTAAGGTAAGTACTGTACAAACTAGTTTACTACAATAAGAAAATTTGCAATTTATCATAGAATGATAATCGACATTAAAGATTCCATTTAAGCTTTATGTCTAGGGAGAGAGCAAACAGTAGATTTTTGGCAATTAAGGCTGCTCTAATCCCATTAATGATCTTATCTACAAGCTGATTTTTATCTTCTTCAAAGTTGGTGAATTTTCGAGAGTTTCGTTACTTCCCAAGGCAATAGATAGTAAAAATAATTTATCATTTTTAATATAAAAATATACATATAAAGACATAATTAAAAGGATGAAATATAAAGGTTATTGAAAATTTTAAAAAATGTAGATAAAATTTGAAATTATACATTTAAGATGGTTTAATTCGACCGTAAAACCTTTACCAACAATTAGAACTCATTTAGATTATTATTATATTAATTATCAATGTTTTCAAAATCAGACCGGATATTGAATTGGTCAAAAAAAGTTTAATATTTAAAAGTTCAATTAGTATCAAATTATTATAAAACCAGTATATAAAGAATAAGAAAAATAAAATATTTTATTAAAATAAAAAGAGGACACTAATATTTATTATTGTAAAATAAATAAATAATAAATTTAATTTAATAATTGAGCATGGATTCTTGATGGGTGTCGAAACCACCAAAAATAAATTACCTATTTTAAAAAATTTGTAAATAGTGATGAGCAGGGTCGATCCCACAGAGACTAGTCAAACTTATTTCTAAAGTGCTAGAATAAAAAAAGAGGAGGTTGAATTGAACAAAAATAAATAACACAAAAAAATGCAGCAGTAAACTAAAATCAAATCAATAGAAAACGAACACAGCCAAAGGTATGATTCTTAGTAAGAAATTCTTATGTTTGATTATTGATTCTAAGATTACTTTATAATTTCATATTACAGATAAGTTATAGTCAAAGGGAACGTCCATCCAACCAATCTTTCCGTATTAATGGATTATTAAGATACGATCTAATAATAACCCCTAACCAACAAATAACTCTAAGTATGACAAAGGATTTAATTTGTCAATCGTAATGAACACTAGAAAGACCTTGCCATAATCAACAAAAACTACTAAAATTTATTTGAACTAGATCATGCAATTACTTAATATAACCCAAAAGCTTCGACACAATCAAGTTATATCAATTGCTACTTGCATCAA
>JAOQMS010093521.1:0-19398 GCA_027563885.1 Erythroxylum longipes | reverse complement strand
CTTTAGATTATTGAAGCTTTATGAATTTCCATTTGAATGTGAGTTGAATGAGAAATTGGTTTGTTTTAGGAAACCAAGCAAACCTTATTCAAGAGCAAGAGGGAAGGCACAATTGAGTTGGATTTTACAAACGAAATAGGTGGGCAATGTATTTATAATTATTGTGCAATTGTGCAAATTCTTGCTTATGTGTGAGTATGGATTTGCTTGCATTGGAATTCTTGAAATTGAAATCATTATGAATGTTTGGAAATGCATGATGAATTATGATTATGTTATGCCTTGAAAAGGTTATGATGTTTGTATAAAAAAGGAAAGAAGAAAAGTAAAAGAAGCATGAAATGAGGAATTTATGTTTGATTGATTTGAGCATGAAATTTGTTTGTGATTGGGCAAGAGAGGAACCCGTTTCGTTAGTCACGTGCACGTTGACCTATAGCCTTCTCCCGGCTGCCCGCTTCAGGCCACGAGATCCTGAGAAATCGGACTCGTTTTATTCACAGAGTAAACTTCGATTTCTCTGTTTTGTCCTACGAAACTTTGGAGCCATTTGTTTGTGCATTGCATTTTTGAATTATCAAATATGATGCATTTGAGTGTGTTTTTAAATGGATAAAGTTTATGTTATGTGTTATGAATTTTTAGCTAATTCGATTAATGCTTGAGTTGCTAGAAGGATTAAGAATTTTTGAATTGGTAGCTATACCTATACATATGCTTGAATTATGGTCAATTGCTGATGGTTATAAATATATTATCTACTGAGCTATATAGCTTAACCCATCTTTTTTCCACTTCTTAGGTGCAGAACAAGACGGTTAGCAAATCCTTGCAAGGCATCGAAACTCCAAGATAGTTAGAGACTTTTGTACTAAGTTAGTGAACATTTTTGGTTAGCTTTGTAGGCATATCAAACATGAGCATCTTTGGTATTTTGTTTTAAGTTTATGATGTGTATGTTGATATGTAACTAAAGCTTGATTAAATATTTACTTGTTTAGCAACGAGAATGAGAATTTGAGGATTTGCTGTTGTGTATGATGATGGTTGTGAAAGAGGAATGAGTTTGTGATTGTAAATTGTCGTGTGGTTTAGAATAATATGTTAAAGATTAGAAGGCTTGTATGAGATTAATTATTTGAGGGGAGATTTAAGAATTTAACAAAATTAATTAGTATTTGAATTGATATTAAGTGTATGTGTATTTTTTAGTGTTGAAATGTTAAGTTAGAGTTGCAGGTTAGAAGGTTTCGTCGCGGCGAAGTCAGCTTTGGCCGTGGCAAACTTTTCCCGAAAGGTGTTTTCATCTCCATATCGTGACTTATCAACAGTGAAGTTAAAGGTTGGCCATGGAAAAATTCTCCCGAGAGGTCCTTGGAAATATTTCCTAGTTTTACTGCGGCGAACATTTCCCGAGAGGTCCTGGGAAATATTTCCTGATTTCGTCGCAGTCAAACATTTAGTTTGTCATGGTGAACCCATGTTTTGACCCTCAAAATTGCAAAATCTATTTTTGGAGTCTTCACAAA
This sequence comes from Erythroxylum longipes, assembly GCA_027563885.1. Lineage (NCBI taxonomy): Eukaryota > Viridiplantae > Streptophyta > Magnoliopsida > Malpighiales > Erythroxylaceae > Erythroxylum > Erythroxylum longipes. Next base: position 17,869 of record JAOQMS010093521.1, on the reverse strand, counting down.
AGTTGTAGATCTAGAAGTCCTCTTCAAAAACGTCTTAATAAAACCTTAATCTGATCTCTCTAGTGAAATTTATGTCAATTGTCCCAAGATAGGTATAATATGATTAAGGACATAACCAGGTTTGACTTGTTTGGCCATAACTCCATCATCTGATCACCAAATAAAGTGAGTATTGAATTAAGAGATACCTAACTTATTTCTCTATCTCTGCATAAAATTTTGGTATCCATTGGAGTCGATTCCAAAAATATTTAAGGAGAGAAAATGGGAAATGACTAAAAGAGCATGAATTGATTGTTTTGCTGAACATACTTTGGTATTTTAATCATATATTGATTGGTAGAGCTCTGAATGGGACGATTATTGTTTTAAAATAAATTAGATACATGGATCTACAATTTTTCAGAAGAAATAAATTAGTGATTCCGCTACCAAAACTAGTTTTGGCTAGAGAGATCCCATAGAAATAACCTTAGAGGATAATACGTTCATGTCTTTTGATATTCCAGATAGTTGGGCGCTGGAAATGGGGTCCAACATCTTGTGGTATCAGAGCTTTGGTTTTTCCTAGGATTAGGATGCATAGTTGTATAATTTAGTATGATGTGTGATTAATTGTTTGCTTTGTTAAATTGATTGGTTGCATTAAGTGACAAGCATATCATGTACACATATAGAAAAATAAGGTTAAAATGAAACCTAAGCTAATCATTAGTGTTTATATTGAAGGAGTAAGATGCCACCTTGTAGAAGGACACGAGGCATTTTGCAAGGATTAATTGCACCTGTCTCTCCGCCAAGAGAGGAGAGTATTGATGAGTCTATAGCCCCAGGAAATGATGAGGCTTCTGTAGAGCAAGGCAGTGAGCCCGTTTAATCATAGACGCGGGAGTATCCTCGTCCACAGGAGCAAATGCCTATGACATTGGATCCGAGGATGTTTCAAGCATTTGCTCAGGCATTTGTCCAATCCATGGGCCAAATGCCACAAACTTCTCCTCCGGCCCCAACTAAGAAGGGGAAACAGCTTGACAAGCTGAGGAAGTATGGAGTAATGAATTTCTATGGGAAAACGGATCTAGAAGAAGCCGAGACTTGGTTGAGAAAGACCGAAAGGATACTAGATTAGATGGATTGCAAGGATGATGAGAAATTTGTGTATGCTACAAGGTTGCTACAGGGAGATGCTCTGTATCAGTGGGAGAGTGTGCCAAGGAGTCAGATGAAACCACCAGTATTGATATGGAAGGACTTCCTAGCAGTGTATAAGAAAAAGTATTTATCTAAAGTATATATCTAACAAAAGTAGGGGAATTTCTTAGTCTTACATAGAGAGAGATGATAGTGAGCGAGTATGAGGGTCGGTTTACACAACTACCTAGATATGCAGCTGAGATAATGGTGAGTGAGGCAGCTAAGTACCGTAGGTTTGAATCGGGATTGCACCTGGCTACCAGAGAAAAGCTAGTGGCGCAGAACTTTTGTGATTTCAAGCAGCTGGTTGAAGCAGTGCTGAGGGTCGAGAATGTGGAGAACATCAAGAGTGCAATGAATAAAAAGAGGAAGGGAAGAGAATAGCTCAGGAGGGGAGGTGGTACTCCTATGTCAGAAAGGAGTGCCAGGACTTTCCTTAGGTAGTCTGAGGAGAGGATCAGCAGTGCAAGTAGATCTAAACAGTTGAGAACTGTTTCTTAGCAGGGCTCAACGGCTGGAGGCAGCAGAAGGGAAGGGGGAGATAAGTCATCCGTCCCTAAATGTGATCACTGTGGGAAACTCCATAGAGGGGAGTGCTACCAATTGATAGGAGCTTGCTTCAACTGTGAGGAAAAAGGGCACATGGCTAGAGAGTGCCCTTAGTATGCAAGACAGGAGAAAACTCAGACGCAAGCTTTAGGGAGGAATGAGACTGTGGGACACAATACTGCAACAGAAGTGGGAAGTTCTGATGCAGCTAAGAAAGTGAATCCTCTAGGAAGACCAAGGAGGCAAGCGCCAGCTAGTGTGTTTACAATGACACGAGAGGACGCAGAAACAACTCCAAAATTTATGACTATACGGTTATGTTATTTGATGATAATGTTGTTGTTTTGATTAATCCAGGTTCTACCCATTCATTTATTTCATCAAGTAAAACTGTGCATGGTAGAGAACGGAGCCCATTGGATACTCCTTTGATGGTTCGTACTCCAATCGACTAGTATATTAGTATGAGTCAAGTCTATAGAGATTGTGAAGTAAGTATTGGTGGAGAACACTTAGTGGTGGATCTAATGCTATTGAATATGGGGGGATTAGATGTGATACTGGGCATGGATACATTAGAAAAGTATAACACCCATCTGGATTGTAAGCAGAAGATAGTGTAGTTCGAATTGGAAGAAGGTAGAAGGGCAGTGTTTATAGGGGATAGGAAAGCAAGCCTGCTGAGAATTGTTTCGTCTCTGATAGCAAAGAAGATGATAAAGAAAGGGTGCGAAGCATTTTTGGCCTATGTGGTAGACACGAAGGCAGATGGAGGAAAGTTAGAAGATATTCTTGTGGTCATGGAATTCCCAGATGTCTTTCTTGAGGAATTACCAAGGCTACCACCCCCTAAGAAAATTAAGTTTCCCATAGAGCTTCTTCCGGGTACTGCACCGATATCGATTCCTCCTTATAGAATGGCTCCGGTAGAATTAAAGGAGCTTAAGGAGTAATTGAAAGAGCTGTTGGGGTATAATAGGCCTAGCTCTTCGCCTTGGGGAGCTCCGGTTCTTTTTATAAATAAGAAAGATGGATCGTTAAGAATGTGTGTGGACTACTGAAAGCTCAATCATGTCACTATCAAGAATAGATATCCGCTTCCATGCATAGATGATTTGTTTGATCAGTTGCAAAGGCAAGGGTTCTTAGATATATTTGAGATCAGGCTACCACCAATTACGGATAAAGGAGTCTGATGTATTAAAGACTTCTTTTAGAACACAATATGGCCACTTTGAGTTCTTGGTCATGCCTTTTGGGTTAACGAATGCACCTGCAGCTTTCATGGACTTGATGAATCGAGTCTTTAAGTCCTTCTTAGACCGATTTATCATTGTCTTCATTGATGACATATTGGTTTATTCCAAGAGTGACAAGGAGCATAAGGAACATTTGAGGATTGCTTTGAAAACATTAAGGAAGGAAAAGTTATATGCCAAATTTGACAAATGTGAATTTTGGCTAAAGAAAGTGGCATTTCTTGGACACGTGATTTCGGAGCAAGGAGTACACGTGGACCTGAGGAAGATAGAAGCAGTTGTGAAATGGGAAGCACCTAAAAATGTAGCAGAAGTGAGAAGTTTTTTGGGCTTGGCTAGGCATTACTGAAGGTTTGTGGAGGGCTTTTCTATAATAACAGCTCCACTTTCCAAATTGACAAGGAAGAATCAGAAGTTTGTGTGGACAGATGAATGTCAGATGAGATGTTGCCACCTATATGAGATGCATGACACTTGTTGTTAAAGTGGTTATCTTATGCATGCATGATGTAATGGTTTACTAGTGTTAGAAGTAACGTGACAGGTGTCATACACATATGATGTGCTGGATATTTCCTATTTTTTAATAAATAATTCCTAAGGATTAGGTTCTGGAATTTTTTATTAGACACATTTAGAATGTTTATAAGACTCTGGAATTTTTCCAGAATTAATTGAATTTGATTTGATTAATAAATAAAGTCAAAATCAATATTCATCAACTTTTTGAAAGTTGTTGGAGTTAACTTACTTAATGACTTATAATGTATGTATTTCAGTTATGGAACCTAAATAAGGTTCTTATGTGATAAGAAATACATTATTTTGATGAAAATAACACGCTTAATGCCTGTGCTTGAAATTAGGGTTCCAGAAATTTTCTGAACATCGAATCGGTCTCTTTAGTGTCTAATAGGTTAACTTATCTGTCTTGACGATTTTGGCCGTCAAGATAATTTTGGCACGTGTCGAAATTGTTTAGATAAATTTAAGATGAACTTGGGATATTATAGAAGACTAATTGGTGTACGAGAATTTTAGAAACCCTAGGGATTAATTTAGAATTAATCCAAGTAGAGCATAGAATTTCTAGTGTGACTAAATAAAGACACATAAACTAGGATTAAAGTGTTTAATCTAGACATCAAAATAATTAAATTTTAGGGATCCTAATCAATTCACATTCATAATTCGGATCAGCCAAGACTAATGCTAATACTCCATTAGGTTCAAGAGTTGAATCGAATCACCTTTAGATGCATAGTTAAGTCACAACCTAAATTTAAACCTCCTTTGTGTGATACATGCATTAGATGCATTTTCAGGGTAGTTATGGACATAGGCTCAATTCAATTGAGTTATCCATAATCTACATAATCAAGATCATCCAAGTATTGATGAGACCAGAGGACAAATCCCTCAACCAAAATATTAGGACTTACGTCTTCCATTGATATGGCAAGAACCGGAGTTCTTTTAGAGTTGGGTTGTTGGGCAAACCCAAGCCCTCTCTACAGGAATATGTTCAAACCATGGAAATTAGATTTTTGGATTAATGGGTTAGTCCTAACTGGAAGCATTGATTTGTTGGGCAAACTCAAGGTCAACGTGGATAGAGGCGAAGTTGGATTATATACATGGGATGTATGTAAATCAAGAGTTGATAACCTAATGAGTGTGCTAAATCAACAGTTGATGGCACAAGTCGATGGTTACATAATTGAATGCAATTGGTATGAATGATACATACCGATTGACCTAAGGTGGCTTATTGGACAAACTCAAGGTCATTCTTGGTGATATCGAATATCGAACCATTAAGAAAACTATAAGTTTTATCGAATTAGTAGTGAGGTCTATGGATTTGAATAAGAATAATGGGACCCATGATGAATGTTATTAAAGTCCTTATAGATATGCATTAAGTGTACATTCTACCACTTTCTCTCGTTCTTCTAGGTTATCGAATCGTACGATGTATTTTAGTGTGAACCTACGCTCACTTCTAAATTCCAACAAACTCACGGGACCTAACTTCTTAGATTGGCTACGAAATTTGAGAATTGTTCTCAAATCTGAAAAGCTAGGATATATCCTAGATGAACCACTTTCCGATTCCCCTGCTGCCGATGCATCTGATGAAGATCAGAAAGCTTACAAGAAGCTACTAGATGATAGTGAGTTGGATAGCTGTATAATGCTAGCTTCTATGTCACTAGAACTACAAAAGTAGCATGAGGCTATGGATGCTCATACCATAGTTTACCATCTGAGGGAACTATTTAATGACCAAGCTTGGTCTGAAAGGTTTGAGACGTCGAGATTGCTTTCCTATTCTAAGATGGCTGAGGGATCATCTCTAGTGAAGCATTCACTGAAGATGAATGGATATATTGAGAGGTTAGGCAGTTTGGGTTTCATCGTAGATCATGAATTAAGTATAGACTTAATTCTGACTGGTTTGACCAATAGTTATTCATAGTTTGTTCTTAACTATTAGATGAACCAAATATCCACGACGATACCTGATTTGATTAATCTGCTCAAAACAGCTAAGTAAACTTTCAAGAAGGATAGTAAGGCTGTGATGCTAGTGGACTCTGCTTTTCATTCTCGAAAGAAGAACCAAAAGAAGAAGAAGAAGTCCAAGAGGCCAATGGGAGGTGTAGCCAAGAACAAGGCAAAGGAGACAACACCAAAGGGGACATACTTCTATTGCAACAAGGAAGGACATTAAAAGAGGAACTATAAAGCTTATCTGGAGTCATTGAAGTAGAAGAAGGCATTAGACACCCCACCATCTACTTAAGGTAAGATATTTTTCATTTAGGTTAATACTTTTCTGATCATAACATTTAGGTATTAGATACCGGATGTGGATCTCATATATGTGTTGATATGTAGGGTCTTAGGGATAGTAGACTGCTCAAGAAGGGAGAGATGGACCTAAGTGTGGGAAATTGAGCAAAAGTTGACGTATTAGCTGTAGGAACATATGTTTTGTATCTTCCTAATAGGCTAGAGTTAAATATGGAAAATTGCTATTATATACCCTTTGTGACTAAAAACATTGTATCTGTTTCATATCTTAATAAAGTAGGATTTCATTTAACTTTTTCAAGCAATGGCTGTTTAATTAAGTTTAATGAAATGTTGTATGGTACTGTTGCATTATGCAATGGAATTTACATATTAGATATGTCCAATCCAATCTTAACTATCAATGACAATAGAACACAAAAATGAGATAACTTAAAATCATCTTACTTATGACATTGTCAACTTGGCCATATAAGTGAGAAACACATGATTAAGCTACACAATAATGGTAGCTTACGGTCATTTGATTATGAACTATATGACACTTTTGAATCTTTCTTGTTAGGCAAGATGACTAAATTACTTTTTAAATGAAAAGGTGAACTAATGAATGGGTTATTAAACCTAATACATCCTGATGTATGTGGTCCGATGTCCATTCATGCCAGAGGTGGTTTTGTGCACTTCATTACTTTTATCTATGATTATTCATGATATAGGTATGTGTATTTAATGAGATACAAGTCTGAAGCGTTTGAAATGTTTAAACAATTTAGACATGAAGTAGAGAAACTTGGTAGAAGTATTAAGACACTTCGATCAGATCGAGGTGGTGAATAGTTAAACGAGGAATTTCTACTTATCTTCAAGATAATGGGATAACATCCCAATGGACTCTACCTTACACACCACAACATAATAGTGTGTCTAAAAGGAGAAACTGAACCTTATTAGACATGGTAAGGTCGATGATGGGCTTAGCAGATCTACCGAAATCCTTTTAGGGTTATACACTCGAGACTGCTTTTTCTGTGACAAACAAAGTCCCTTCAAAGGTAGTTGAAGTTACTCCATATGAGATATGGACTAACAAAAGGCCCCATATTTCTCATATGAAAGTTTGGGGTTATCCAGCTTATGTGAAGCAAATTCAATCAGACAAGCTTGAAGCGAAGTTTGATAAATCTCTATTTATAGGATATCCTAAAGAAATAATTGGATATCAGTTCTATAATGCTTTAGAGCAAAAGGTGTTTGTCTCAAAGCATACTATCTTTTTAGAGAAAGAGTTTCTTCTAAGAGAAGATAGAGGGAGCAAAGTTGACCTTGATGAAGTTTATGATGCTCAAATAGACGCAGATCAATTGCCTGAATCTGAAATTATTGTTCATAGACATGAGACAACAGTTAAACCTTCTGACAAACAAAATGTTCATAGATTAAGTAGGATACACAATGTTCCAGAGAGATCCGGATTTCTTATAAGCAAACAAGATGACGTATTGCTCATAGAGGACGATGAGCCTACAACCTATGAAAAGGCTCTAAAGAGTTCAGAATCTGAAAAATGGCTTCAAGCCATGAAGTTTGAAATGGATTCCATGTATGAAAACCAAGTATAGACTTTGGTTGACCAACTCAAAGGGTTAAAACCAATAGGGTACAGTAGATTTTCAAGAAGAAAATTGACATGGAAGGTAATGTGATTACCTATAAAGCGAAGCTAGTCGCTAAAGGTTATGGTTAAAAGACAAGGAGTTAACTATGATGAGACATTTAGCCCCGTAGCTATGCTCAAATCTATTAGAATACTCCTAGCCATTGCTTCTCATTATGATTATAAAATATGGCAGATGGATGTGAAGATGGCTTTCCTAAATGGAAATTTAGTTGAGGATGTATATATGATACAACCTGAGGGCTTCGTATCCAAAGATGGCAGAAAGGTATGCAAGCTTCAAAATTCCATTTATGGATTGAAGCAAGCATCTAGGAGTTGTAACATTTGATTTAATGAGACAATCAAAGAGTTTGGTTTCTCACAAAATCCTTATGAACCTTGTGTGTACAAGAAGGTTAGTGGGAGTGCTATCATATTCCTTATGTTATATGTGGATGACATATTACTAATGGGAAATGATGTCTCAAGTTTGCAATCGGTCAAAATTTGGTTGTCCTAGAATTTTTTTCATGAAATACCTTAGAGAAGCAACTTATATATTGGGAATAAAGATCTATAGAGATAGATCAAGGAAGTTGCTAGGTCTTTCACAATCAACATAGATAGACAAAGTGCTAAATAGGTTTAGCATCGAGCAGTCCAAAAGAGGGTTTCTTCTAATGACTCATGGGATAAAACTTTCAAAATCTATATGTCCCAAGACGCAAGATGAAAGGACTTACATGAGTATGATCCTATATGCTTCGATAGTAGGATCAATCATGTATGCTATGTTATATACAAGACCCGATATATCGTATGCTCTAAGTGTTACGAGAAGATATCAATTGGATCCTTGTGAGGGTCACTGGGTGGCTGTCAAGAATATCTTAAAGTACTTGAGAAAGACTAAGAATGTATTCTTGATATATAGAAATGGAGATCTCGTAGTGACTGGGCATACAGATGCTAGCTTTCAATCTGACCAAGATGACTCCAAATCTTAGTTAGGTTATGTTTTCAAATTGAATAGTGGAGCAGTCAGTTGGAAGAGTTCCAAATAAGAGACTACTGCAGATTCGACGACTAAGTCAGAGTACATTGTAACTACAAAAGCGATAAAAGAAGCTATTTAGATTAAGAAGTTCGTTATGGAACTTGGAGTGGTTCCTAGCATAGGAAACCTAATATTGTTATACTGTAACAACAATGGGGCTATTGCTCAAGCCAAGGAACCAAGGTCTTATAAGAGGTCCAAACACATACTCACGAGATATCACTTAATCAGGGAAATAATTGATAGAGGTGATGTGAAGATTGAGAGAGTGCCTACAGATCAGAACATCGCGCTAGTCCTGTAACTAAGCCACTTCCTCAGATAAAATTTAATTCTTGTGTACTCACTTATGGTATTAGATACAAAGGCGATTGGCTTTAATGCAAGTGGGAGATTGTTAGAGTAGTGCTCTAAAGACAATCACCTTTAGAACTTTTGTACAAACTTTATTTTGATTAATAAAGCAAAAGGCATTTTTAATTAATTTGTTATTCGTTTATATATGAATTGATATTTATCTTAAATTGAATTAATGAAGTCCATGATACAAAAAATAGCATGAAGGAAATCTAGATAGACTAGTACATATTATACTCCTTGATTTGATCAAGCAGTGGATCTCACAAACTATAAGCATGAGTCATTTAGAGTTAACATGTGGATGCTTACTAGGGGTAGTAAGTACATCGGATGACCTGCTATGAGATTATCATATAGATGATCTATCAAATGTCAATGATTAATCTCATCATGGTAATGTTGTAAATATCCTTAGACTTGAGGTACTCAAGGATATCTTGGATACCAATCCTGTGCTTTGACATCATTCCTTGTTACCTCAAGACGAGGTCGCTCTTAGGGTGGTGATCGGGTATAGCTATTTGTATTCAAAGGTAATTGGGTAGCCAATAAAGGATTCACCACTCTTGATAGAAGGAGATGATACCCGTGGCCTCTTGTCTAGGTCATTACTTAAGAGACTCTGGCCAAAGCAATTATGTGTCATGAAGAGATTCTTCAATGGCACATAGAGTAATGAGATCCTAGGACAAGAACTAACATCACTTGGACTAGATGTGATGTAGTTAGTCTATTAGGAGTTGACATATAGCCCATACTCCAACCAAGTAGGGTAGTATGGTAAAAGGACGAATTGCACGATAATTGTCTATGGAAAGGTTAATAAGTTGGATAATTAACTATCGAAGAGTTTATGTATTAATCCAGTTATATTCCGGCAAAATGACATCATGAAACTCTTCATGATTTGCTTAAATTAAGAGTTGATTCAAGTGCCTAAAATAACCGAGAACCTAAGGGTCACACATATAAAAGATCGGATGAAAAATAAAGTGTGTATGGCTAATTTTAAGTAGGCCACGATCGTGGCAATGCCCTTTTTTAAGTAGGCCACGATTATGGCTCATTGGCCACGATTGTGACAGAGGGCACGAATGAGTACATAAGTGAGTTCTTCACTCATATACATAAGGTCTTACCACTTCTTACATACTAAAGTGAGAGCATAAGGGCTCTAGAAGAGTTATAGAGTGCGAGAGAGGAATCAAGAGTCTTATTCTTGCAATTTATGCAAGAGTTGCATGAATCAAAGTGTATGTAACAAGAGTCTTGATCTATCTTCTATCATCTTGAGCATCTACTAGAACTCATTTAGTTTGGTGCTCAAATCACCCATATACATTGTTTCTTCATCTTCTTTGCTTTTTCTTGGGTGATCAAGGAAGGATTTGGTGTTTGCAACAACCCAAACAAGGAGAAGAAACAAGAAAGGAGGAGAAATAAAAGTTTTATATTTCATGTTCTTTTATATATCCATGCATGCATGTTTGATTCTTTGATTTTTAGGTTGTCATGGTGTCGGAATCTAGATTCCAACACTTTCGATACATATGTATGCATGTAATGCACGCAACCATGGCAAACCCAACAATTCTATCCGGGATACGTAACTAAGGTATCGTTACTTGTTACATATGTTTTATAGAAAACACATACTAGTTGAATATTGGTTTGAATTGTTATTCTCAATACAAAAATTATAAGTTCTGGACAAGAACTCTGCACCATCCTTGCCCAGGCACATATTCTAAATCTCAAGAGCATGGATAATTGCATCTTTCTTCCTGACATATTTCATCGTTTCCTTATTACCATTCATTAATGAATACATTTATCATACTCACATTTAAATGCCTTTATACTTTTATATTTTTCAAAATTATACCAGTCTCTGTTCCTCTAAAGTTGCATGTCTTCCATCTCTATGTCGTGAATAGTAAGCAAAATTGCAAAGAGGAACATAATAAAATAGACAACAACATTTAATAATTAAATAGGAGACGTGAGGCAGGAGGGCCTTTATTTGTAGGCCTCTTTTGCCATTTAGGATAGACAATTGATAAAGAGCTCCACAAATAAATATTAAAAAGTCATAACAAAATTATTTAATGGTTCATTAATTGGATTGTTAAATTGAGAAGGCTTATGATAAAGTATCTAGGAAAGTCATGTGACAGTGTTTAAAAGTCAAGGGAGTTTATGTTGCCTATATAAAGGTTATTAGGGACATGTATGAAAGTGTTAAGACTAGTATAAGAATGACATAAGGGGATACAACGCATCTTTCTATAGATATCAGGCTAAACCAAAGATCCTCGTTGAGCCCTTTCTTGTTTGTAATAGTTATGAATAAGCTTACCAGGAATATTTGAGGGTATGTGCCATGATTTATGTTGTTTGCTGATGACATTGTTTTAATGAATGAAACAAAGGAGGATGTTAATGTCAAACTAGAACTTTAGAGGGATAAGTTAGAGTCAAAAGGATTTAAATTGAATAAGACTAAAACTGAGTAGTTTAATTGTAACTTTTCAGGTCGTACGGTTGCTTTTGATTTGAAAATCAAGGTTGAAACAAAATTTATAAAAAATTGTTTTAATTATCTTCAATTCATCATCCAAAGCAGTGGCGAGATAGAGGATGACATAATACATCATATCAAATCAGGGTGGTTTAAATAGAGGGGTGCCTTTGGAAATTTATGTGAAAAAAGATACTACTTAAGCTAAAAGGTAAACTCTACTATTTATCAATTACATTAGCCATGTTTTATAGGATAGAGTGTTGATCCATCAAATAGGTGTATATTTATAAGTTGATGGTGGTGGAGATGAGGATGTTTTGTTAGATGTACAATCTTACAAGAAGGCATAAGGTCAAGAATGTAGGGACAAGAGATGAGTTAGGAGTAACTAACATTGATAGTAAATTAAGAGAGACAAAGCTTAAGTAGTTTGGAAATATTAAAAGAAGACATTCTGATGCCCTAATAAGAAGATGGTACTTTGAGAATGTAAAAGAAGAAGAGAAAGACTCAAGAAGAATTAGGGAAAGGTAATCAAGAATGATATAAACTTGCTAGAACTTACCCAAGACTTAGCATTTGATAGAAAACTTTAGCAACAAGGATTGAACGACCCCACATAAAGAAGCCCTTCTTTTGTCATAGTGATAAGATCTTTTCTTGACATATTAGTTGATATTAACTCTTTTGTTTGGATTTATTTTGATGCTTAAATATGGAAGATAAAAAGTAAAGATTGCATCAAATTGGGACTCTATTGATGATAATGACAAATCTTGGATAAAGTGAAGAGATTATTGTAGTGGATAAGGATGATCACTTGAAGAGTTGGGGTCTAATTGGGAAACTTATTCTTATCCCTATTATGTAAGAGTTTGAATTTGAATTTGTTTTAGATAGACATCTTTACAAGTTAGAATTAGATTAGGATTAGATCAGAAAACCTATAAAAGGGATGTTCTTCGCACAGAAAGAGGTTCTCTCTTCCTACGCTTTTTGCAATTTTTAATCTTTTTTCTATTTTTGTTGTTGGAGTAAAAGCCATATGTGGTTAAACTCAATTGTTCTAATTCAAGGGGATTCAATATTCTATTTGTAACCTTATGAGGTTTTGTGTCTCAAACTTTTATTCACGTTGTAATTCAAGTATTTTTTTTGTATTGAGTTCTCATATTTCATGAATGATTAATATTTGATTAATCTAAAATTTTAATTTAATATTGATTATTCTATCTTTATCCAAGAATTCAATGATCCGTAATTGTCATGAAGGATTAGTACAAGTAGCAAATAGGTTATTTACGAATTTTCATATTTAACTTATGATAAACAAGAAAACTAAATTGGATAATTGCAGCAATTTCAATTTAGTTAATTTAGGGTTTAATCTTTTTCACAAAGTTTATTGCTATCATTTATTTGATATGGAATGTTATCATACCCAATCAATGAATGATAAGTTTTCGTTTGGATGCTGGGTTTGAACTAATTAATTTAGGAAAATTTGAGACTTATTACGGCTATCCTAATATGTTTCAGACTAACTGCTTGAATTGTGAAAATATTCTTTTTAAACTAATGATCAATGTTATAATTAGATGTGATCTTTACCTTGAATCGGAGTTTGGTAATTGACTTTCTCACTTTTATATTCAGTTGATTTAATTTGATTTCTTATTAATTTTAGTTAATCAGTTACTTAATCAAACCCCCCTCTTTTAATTTCATTACTTGAAATTAAGAAACCACTATCTAGTTCTCTTAGGATTTGACCTAGTTCCACAACTACTACAAAAAGTTTGGAGAATTAGAATTATTTTAAGGGCTTTGACAACCCAACCACATAGGCTTTTCAAACATTTTCTTTCAACTCTTGTGGCTTTTATTAGTATTAATACTTTTTTGTTGAAATTGCTTATATAGTAATTTTATTTCTTTATTTTGAATTTTTTCCCTTTCAATTGCTTGTTTGATTTAAAGCTATGTACTTCTGGACCTCTCTAGACCCAGGTCTTAGCAAAATTCTTACTCAGTTGTTGTTGTTGTTATTATTGTTGTTATTGTTGTTGTTGAGAATTCTAATAAATGATATCATAATAGCTTTATTAGGCTTTATAAACTTTACTATTATATTTTAATGATTTATGTGGTATTTTCAAGCTAGTTTTACTATCTATTAAACATTGAATATTTTTATAAATCAATATAAGAAGTATAACTTAATATGCACAGTTGCACTTCTAAAGGATTACTTACTTCTAATTCCTCCCAATTTAAACTCATAAATTGTGATTGGCAAAAAAAAATCAAGCTCTCTTTGACTTGATCTACCTAGTTTGAAATTAACGAACTTGAATCAAGTGAATCGAATTTAGGTTAGGTTCAAATTTTTTATTTAAAATTTTTTAAGTTTTGGATTAGAGTCAAGCTCAGGGGTCACAATATATTAACCCTAATTCATTCCCTTCTTCTTCTCTCAAGTCTTAGTAACTATTTTTTTTCATGTTTCTCTTCCAATCCTCCATTTTTCCTGTTCCTCAAAATTGTAAATATCAGTTTCTTAAACTTTAATCTTTGAAGCTACTTAGTATGTTTAACTCATTTATAGTCCCCTTCTTTCTAAATTTCCATCTCTGTCTTCTATAATTTTTGTTGTGATTGTTATCCGTCTATAGTTTAGGAGTTTTTGAGTTTTGATTTCATTAACATAAAGACCATATTATATAAATCTAGTTAATACAAAATTATTTTGTAACTTTTGATGCCTATCAATATTTTGGATTAAGATTTTGAATTTAACAATGAAGAGGGGTTGAAGATGACGACCATCTGTCAAAAGTTTGGTTAGGTGTGATTAAGTTGAATGGAACTGAGAGTTAAACAATTTAAAATTTAGTTGAAATTTGAGTCACCCAAAATCTCATTGAATTTGATGGGTGACATAAGCCAAATCTGATCAAAATTCGAACCAAATTAGGACAATTTGTAAAAAGTAAAGGACATGCCCGATATAACTCACTTATAAAATTGGTTTGGGGATCATATCCAAAATGCCATCAAAGCTTAACTAGAATGATTATGTCCACATTCCTTTTTTAAAGGTAATTTCTTAACTTTTAAGAACTTCTAGTCATTTGTTAAATGATATAAGAAAAATGGTTTCTTCTACTTAGATTATCTTTACAACAAGGGAAGAATAAATTTTGAATGTTATTAAGCATTAGAATTTTAGTTCTTGGGGAAAGAAGATTTTTGCATAATTAAGTTTAGAGTTTATTAACCCCCTAAACTAATTTTTTTAAAAAAGGTCATTGATAATAATTTAAGATTTTTATAAAAATATTAAACAATGTGAAAATAATAAATATCCTCACTCTATTAATTTGATTTTTAAACACTAAAATTAAAAAAATATTTTTGCTAAAACCTGTATTTTATTAATTAATAATTTCATATATTTTTGTAATTGAAATTTATATTTTTCTAATTAATGATTGTATTTGACACTATTTTGGGTTGAGAGATAGTTTTAAGTTTTTAATTTTATCTTTAAAAAGCCTTGAATTATAATTTATGTGATACTTTTGATTACTGGATGGTAAACTTGATTAACTCCAAATTTTTCTAAGGTAAGAAGAAAAACAATTAGTTGTCTACGTCTATCTTGGAATTGAGTAAAAATACATAAGAAAGGTCAGTTGAGTTAGCGAATCAACCACTTGCAACTGTAAAAGGGCCGTTTCTTTTGCCCAATTAACAATCAAGTTATTTTAGACACATTATTCTATACGAGCTAAACAAATGGTTGGTTAATTAATGTAAGACGAACAAGACGTATAGTTCACCTGCAATAATAGACTAGCAGATGTGTACTGCTCAAATGTGCAGTGATATAATGCTCACTTAATTTAAATTTAAGTGTATTTATGTTTAATTTAATTATAAGAGTATTTTTAAACATGTTATATTATTTATTGTATGAATGAATATTGTGTAATTTAAAAGTTTGTAATAAAATTATAAATATTTAAATTTTGAAATGTATATAAGGAAGGAATTAATAAGGTTAAATTTTGTTATATTAAAAATATATAAGTTAGAATATTAGAAATGAATAAGCAAAATTAGCTAGTAAAATTTGGAATGAAGAAATAAAAAATTTAGGAAATCTATAGTATAATGTATTTGTTATAAATGGGTAAAATATACAAAGTAAATACAAATATTATAGTAACATAGTAAAAAGCAAAAAATATATATATCATCTAAAAAATAAGTTAAAATTTTTTATAACGAATTAAATATTTTAGTTAATTAAAATAATGAAATTAAAAAATTTCACTGGGGTAACATGTCATATTATTTAAATTTTGAAATGTATATTAAAAAAGGAATTAACAAGGTTAAAATTTGTTATATTAAAAATATATAAGTCAGAATATTAGAAATGAATTTTTATTATTAAATTTAATAATTAATTTTATTTCTATTTTTATTTTTATTTTTTCTCATTATTATTAAATATATTTTCTAATTAATTTTATCAATTTTATTATTATTAGTTATTACTATTATTAATTCTGTACTTAACTATATATATTTTTATTATTAAATTTATTAAATATATTAGTTATATTGATTATTATGATTAAATTCTTTATTTTTATTAATTTTTTTTATTATTGGTAATTTTATTAATTAAATTTATTTCTATTATAATTATTAAATTACTTATTATTATTAATTTTCTTCTTATTATTAAATTTATTATTGTCACTAATTTTATTATTCTTATTCTTATTAATTATTATTATTATTAATTTGTACTTGAGTATAAATACTTATTATTATTATTATTATTATTATTATTATTATTATTATTGGTATTAATTGTATCATTTTTATTAATTACATTTATTATTATAATCATTAAATTCCAAATTATTATTAAATTTCTTCTTATTACTATTAATTTTATTTTACAACAAACACATTATATTATTTATTTCCTATATTTTTTCCCATCACAAATTTTTACTAACAAATTTTAGTTATTCATTTTTAATATGATGAAAAAGTCAATAATAAAATTCCTATTTATTAATTAACAATAACGAAAAAGCCTATAAAAAGAAAAACAATTAATTATACATATTAAATTAAAAAAAATGCAGTAGTTTTGAATTGTTTTAGTTTTTTTCAAAATAAAATTAAAACTATAATGAAAAAAGAACTTATTTAAAATTTGAACAATTTTTATTTTAATTTGTCAATTATACTACGACTGTGTTAAAAAATAAATTAATTTGTAAAATCTTAATCATTACTTAATAAAATAAATATAAATATAAATACAAATAAAATTATAACTATACTTATGTGATTAGTAATTTTATAAAAAATTTAAATTAAAAAGAAAAAATACATGAGTGAACACAAGGGTGTGCATTACCGATGCCCATGCATTTTTAAATTTAACCAAATAATGAAAATTTTAAATTCTTAATAACTTTAATATAAAAGAAAATAAAATTATAATGATACTATAATTAATTTTATAAAAATTTAAAAGTTAAAAAATCCACTACTTTTGAAATTGTTTTAATTTTTTATACTATCTTTTTATAATTAATATAAAATTAATTATATTATTATAAACATTTATATATAGATATAGTGAATGCACGGGCGTGCATTCAAAATGCACACCCGTGCAATCAGTAATGTATTATATAAATAAATATATATATATAAGTATATATAAGTATATATATTTATTTATATAGTTATAAATTTTATATAAATATATATTAATTTGATAAAAATTTAAAATTATCTATTAAATAAATTTGTCTAACACGTTAAATTATATTTTAATTAGATAATTAATTATAGTTTAATTGAATAATTACTTGCTTATGCTTCAGTCACTAAATTAATTATATTTAAATTATTTAATTATTTTTGTAATTTTTATTCCACTTGTTTTATTTAGAAAGAGCTTTGCAAATAAATAAATGCTTTTGTTAATACTTGGAAAATATTTTTTAGTTTTACATCCAAAATTTATTATTAATTATTAATTATTATTATATTATTATTAAATACTTTATCTTAATATTAATTGTATATGTTATTTATAATCGTGCTTTATTCATTCTTTATTTTTATTAATTATTATATATTAATATAATAATTTCAAAATCAAAGATGGTGACATCAAAATGATTACCTCTGTCACTATATATATATATATATATATATAGAAATGCACACCGTACATTCACTAATGTATTATATATATATATATAATATTATATATATAATTATATTTACAACAAACACATTACAACATTTATTTCCTAGATTTTTTCCCATGACAAATTTTTACTAACAAATTTTACTTATTTATTTTTAATTTAATGAAAGAGTCAATAATAAAATTC
>JAOQMS010093481.1:0-19405 GCA_027563885.1 Erythroxylum longipes | reverse complement strand
AAAAAGAAGACAAACCATTATTCACTACCTACTTATGGTCCTCTATTCCTATTGAAAAATTGTTAAATCAAAGTGAGCCTTTCTTATCTATTTCTTTACAATATAAAAAATTTCAATTAGTGAGTGACCATAAGACCTATAATTGTTGAAGATGAACTTGTTTTTTGCTAAATTAGAAAGGCATTGATCATTAATAGGTCTCCTATCAAGATTTTTCCTTACGAGCCAACTACCACTTTAGTTATTGGTCTATGTGTAAAAGTTCAAAGATATAAACTTTATCAACTTTGATATTATACTATAGTTATTTGTTAGGTACGTTTATTTATATAGAAAACTATATTTTCAGCTTTTATGATGTTTGAAATTATGTTTATATTAAGTTGTTAGTCACTAAATTCATATAAGAATAAATATGAAGTAATTATGTTGTTTTATAAAGCATATGAATTTAGTTGAGGAACCGTTAGATAACAGTTCTAAAAAAGTGAGGAGTACAATCTTTTAATAACTAATTTTTGTAATTATATAATACTATTTATTTATAATCTATCATAATATTATTATAATAAAATTGATAATTTTTTTGGAAAATAAAGAATTGCATTAGTGGCCACAAGTTAGAATTTTCTTAGGAATAAACCAAAATACAACCTTCATAAGAAGCTCATATTCCATGCCAAGTCAAAATGGCATCAACTTAGTTAAAACACATACATATTAAAGAACAGCTATTGCACTAAGCAATAAGCTTGCCCATAGCTGATAATAAGAACAAAAGCACTTGGCTTTGTTTATTAATAGGTCCCCATCTCATCTTCATGCCTTAAAGGAATGAGAGAGTCGATCCACTTATAAATGCCATCTTCATATATGACAAGCTAGAAATCCAATGAAAACATTCTTTTATTCTGTATCATTGTAATCCAAGTTACATTTCCTGGGTAAATCCTTCCAAAATTGATTAGAATCAAATTAAAAATTTCTAACCTACGTAATCTTTTTCCTATACATTAGAAGTAAATCATAAATCACCCAATCCATATGAAAGAATCCTTGTCTTTTTTAATGGTAATAAAGTAGGGGTATGTATTTTCTTAAGCTCAAATCAACTAATTCATATAGAGTTAAGGAAAATAGGCTAATAATGAATCACTGTGGACAACTTAAAAATATATACTCATAACACTCTACTCCAAAGAACCTCTCCATAAATGAAGCTCAATGGTTTTTCACTTTCTTTTCTATGCTTATCATCATCAAGTTTGTTCATGTTGACAAAAGATTATAGGTGAAAACAAGCTCACTTTCAGACAAATTGAAACAGAAAAAATCACAGGACATTCATTGAACACCATGTAACCATAACGTAAAAATTGTAACCATAACATAAAACACACCCAACTTCAACCATTCATTATGTCAGTTCCCTTTCTTCACCATCATTAACATATTTCAAAACAAACCCAACAATATAGTTGTTCAATCCATGCAAAAAACTCAATAAATCGAAGAAACCCACAACAAATCGTATTTAGTAAAGGTTAACACATTCAAAAACAAACCCACAACAAATTGAAGAAAAACTTAGCAGGTGAGCTCAACTCTAGGAGACGATAGATGGGGGGAAGATAAGAACAGAAAATCGATTCACAACAGAACACATTAGAAAATCGAATGAGCTTAAGAGAAGAGGAAGAAATGACAAAGAGGGCTGTTGGGGGGAAGGCTACCGTTTAATTTATGTCGTCTCCAACAAATGACGTCATCCCACCTAATTTTTTTTTATCGTTGCAATATTTAGTGACAAAAATGAGATTCGTCGTTAAATGCCAAACCTTTAACTACGATATATGATAACTGTCGCCAATACATTTCGAAAATTGCGAAAAACGACATAGTTATATTATTCTGATCTCCCACAAAACTAAACCTCTATAGCGTCGCAAAATGTACAACATTTTGCTACCAAGCTGTTAAATCGTCGTAAAAACTATTTCTTTTACCTTTTCTGACGGTGGCAATTTTCGTCCCCTAAAAGTATAATTTCGTAACCAATTTTATAAAACATCGCCAAAACCCAAGCATTTTGTACTTCTTTATTTTTCTTAAATGATTAACATATATAATTTTTTCATATTACCATAATTTGAATTAAAAATTAATCTTCTCACTTATATATGCAATTGTTCTTTATTTGCTTAATTTTTGGGAATTACTAATCTTGAAATATAATTTGTTAGAAAAAGTTTTATAATTATATTACAATGTCTTCTTAAATTATTATTATTTATTTTGATTAATTAAAATAATTAAAATGTTTATTTTTTAAAATAAGTTTTCTGTAATTATATTAATGAAAATTTATAATCGTAAGTCAATTTTATTTTATTTGAACAGTCAACAAATTAATTTCCAAACTGTTTTTAAATGAATAATTTAAATTTTAATTCAAATTATGTTTTATTTGGAATAGGAAAATAAATTTATTCAAAATTATTTATTAACCGACGAGCTTTAGCGACGAACCATGTATTAGTCGCTACATCTAACAATTATCAACTAATTACAATAAATAGTAGCAAATTAATTAATACTACTTCCAAACAACTACAGCAAACAATAAATGACATCGTTTACCTAAACTAGAAAAACGACGTCGTTTTGTATTAGGTTTTCAAAGACAAAAACATAAAAGCCTACTCCATTCTCGTTCAAGCCATCAACACCAATCCAAAATCCTGTCGTAAATAACTTGTTTGGGTTTTGGGTTTTGCTCATCATCGTCGAAGAATGATTATTCACTGAATCGATATTATTCTTTTGTTCTATTGTGAGTTATTGTGATTATTCTTTTGTTCTTTTGTTCTATTGTGATTATCCACTGAAACCCTTTAGGTGTTTATGCATTTGATGTATGAGTTGGGTTTATGGTTGTGTTTTGAAGATGATTTACTGTCTATCTATGTTATTTCTTTATGTCTATGTTTCCACCGACGTTTAACGCTTACTCTAATCAAAGCTTTGTTTCTACATTGATGAAATTGTTTCAAGAGTATTTTAGTTTTATTCATTTCCATTAATAGTAATATAGAGACATATAGACAATACTATATTTCTGTACATCAAGAACATAGTTATGTCTATTATACTTTAAATTCTAAATTTTGCATATGATACAAATTAGATAATAAAATTTTGAAATTTTAGTTACGGTCACTTTCATATCATTAGGCACATTGAAGATGTATAAGTGCTAAACTGGACTAGTTTCACTTGTCATCAAAATTGGAGTTAAACATATTATCATTTTATTCTAAATCAACTTTTGTAAAATATACCTCTTAACATTATTAATCAAGGAATATTGACATGGAGACTAGTTCCGAATGACCCTAATTCATTTCGTTAGGAGGAATATGAAAAAATTGTCCCTAATGAAAAACCCAACAATGTAGAAAAAATCTCCACTTCATACACTAATCATTGTTTTCCTTCTATGGCCAATCTTCTGCTTCAAGGTGTTTAGTATCATCCGAACAATGTCACTTTCCTTATTACGTACATCTCATTTCCTTTTATGAAGCTATTATATATTTTCACTTTTGATGGTTTATACTACATGTTGTTTTAAGCTTCCTTGAGTCTCGAAGATGACAGGTATGGTCGTGGAGGTGGGAGCAATGTGACAATAGTCTATAAAGGATTAGGGAAATCGGTTGTTTTGGAAAATTCATCAATTCCACATACTTCGCCTGCTCATTCACGTATGCATGTCACTCCAATTTCATTTCATTTAACGGCTTACTAATATGAAAATATCTAAGTTCTATACTAATTGTGTTTTAGGTACTAAATCTAGCGACTTATTCACTGTATCCTCTACAAGTTTAGCTATAGCTGAAAAGCTGTTGCAAGAGGGTGTGAAAAACCCTACACTTGAGGGAACAACTATTACTGTTCCAATTGGTGCATTCGAGCCTATAAGGACCCTTCTCGGGAATTTAGACATCGAGGACTCATTTACCTTTACCGACTTTCATGTTACTTGGAATCCAAATAAATTATTATATCATTGTCATTTAACTAGTCAATCAAATGACCTCAGCTTTAAAGTTGATTTATTATTGTATCTGTAATAATTTGTCAAATAGCATATCTACTACTTAGTGGTAAAGTTGCGTACTATTGAATGTGAACTGTTATTGTTCTAGTTCTATGACTGTATGAATTGGGTAACTTTTAATTCAAATTTCATACTACTCTATAAATCATATTACTATATTGATAAAATTATTTAAAGTTTTTATAACTAACTTTCGCAATGTTAGTAAATACTAATGATTAATTAATACTACTATTTAACACTTAAAATTATGTAGTGAGTTTTTTTTAATAATACGTTGTAAACATTCAAAACAAATCTTCGATAAAACATATCTTAATTATGATAGATTATAAAAATGTTAGTTTAATAATTTTGGAGAATGTCATACATTTAGTGACAATTTCTAGAAATTATCACTGAATGTACATTGTCACTAAATGTGTATCATTTCGTCACGATTTACAGAAATCGTCATAGATTATCACTGAATGTACATTGTCACTAAATGTGTATCATTTCGTCACGATTTACAGAAATCGTCATAGAATGCTTGACATTCAGCGATGATTTTTAACAATCGTCGCTGTAACCTTTTGCAACCAAATAAAAAGTTCGTCACCAAATATTGACGTTTTGGTCACGCCTTCGAATATAGACCCTTTGGTGATGATTTCTAGGATTCATAACCAAATGTTTGATAAATTATGGTGACATTTTTCAAAAGCGTTGCCATAAGCTTATTTAGTGATGAATATCTAACATCATCACCCATTGTGCATCATTTAGTGATGATTTTTCTTAATCGTCACTAAATATTCAGCATTTAGCGACAATTTCTTCTATGCATCGCAAAAGGTTTTCCCTTTTGGGACTCTTTTTGTTTTGGTCTCTAAATGGTTAGTTTTAATGACGAATTTTTTGAATCATCACAATATGTTAACTTTTTATGACGATTTTCATTTCGTCGTAAAATAAATCATCACAAAAGGGTCTATTTGTTATAGTGACGTTTCTCTAACTTATATTACCTTTAACAAGGTTACTAAGATCGCTTGGTCCTAGTATGAACCTTTCATGAGTATGCTTAGAAAAAAGGAACAACCACATGTCATACAACTCCAAGGATCAACGTTCGCATAACAACACTGCACGAGAAGCCAAATATTGGTAACTAAACATCTGCAAGCAGAAACAATTAGAGAAATCCAAGTGGATGGCACTTACTGATGACATACCTCTCTAAAGAAAGGGATCATGATAGCTTATTGGAGTAAAGAGCCAAAGTCAATTGGCTAAAAGATGGGGAAAGGTGTAGAAAATTGTCTTTCACTTCAATCCTAGCCAGGAGGAATGTAAATCGAATTAACTCTTTAAAGATACAAGATGGTGAGGAAATCTTAACTCATGCTGACATCTTGAAGGAGGTAGAGAGATATTACAGAAATTTCTATGGCTCCTCTCGGATCTTCCCTAGTTCAATCAACCTTGACTCCATTATCCACAAAAAGATAACTCAAGAATAGGCTTCAGCCCTTATCACTCCAGTATCGGAAAGAGAAATCAAGGAGGTTTTGTTCCAGATGAACCCGAACAAGTCCCTAAGCCCTTATGGCTTTAATGGGTTTTTCTATTAAAAAACATGGACAGAGACTGGACCCTTGGTTAAGCAAACAGTGCTGGAATTCTTTTCTAGGGGAACTTTACTTAGGGAGATTAACAAAACCCACATTTGTTTGATCCCTAAAATCTCCTGCACTTCTACACTAGATGATTATAGACCTATTGCTTGTACAAACTTCTTTACAAGATTATTTATAAAATCTTAGCTAATAGGTTGAAGTGAGTTCTGGATCTATTAATCTTAGATAATCAGAGTGCTTTCCTACGTGATAGACAAATTGGTAATAACTTTGCTATTGTTCAGAAATTGATGAAAGGATACCAAAGAAAGCACAACCCACTAAATTGTACCATTAAGGTGGATTTTCGGAAAGCATTTAATCATGTTGAATGGGAATTCATTTTACATACCCTAAAACTAATGGGATTCCTGGAGGTGTTTGTCAGGCGGATTAAGGCATGCATAACTACACCTTCCTATTCTATTTTTGTAAATGACACTTCAACAGAAGTTTTCAGGAGTGCTATAGGCTTACGTCAAGGTGATCCTATCTCCCCATATCTATTTATTATCTGTATGGAGGTTCTCAGTCAGCTTATTCAGTAGAGAGTGGGACATTGTAAGGCATTTATATTCCATACTAAATGTAAAAAGGTTAGGTTGGTGAATTTATGTTTTGCTAATGACCTACTGCTATTCTCAAAACTCATAGCAAGTCCATTGAGCTCCTTGTGGATGCCTTGTCTACATTTAGGGATCTTTCAAGATTAGATATTAATCTTAATAAAAGTCAGTTTATCTTAGCAGAAGGGGCAACTCCTATGGAGGGCATAATATCTCAACTAACAGGAATGAGCAGAACATAAGCCCCATTGACCTATTTGGGACTTCCTATCACCACCAAAGGAATTCAATTCTATGAATGTCAGCCTTTGTTGGATAAAATCCAGAGAAGGTTGGGAATGTGGTCTAATAGAGTGCTATCCTTTGGAGGGAGGCTTCAACTTGTTAAAGCAATCTTGAATTCCCTACACATATATTGGGCCTCTAATATCTCATTAGCCAAAGGAGTGATCAAATCCATTGAAAAAATATTCCGAAGATTCCTATGGGCCAACCTCACTTCAAACAGTCACTTTGCTAAGGTTAAATAGAAAGAGGTGTGTAAAAGGAAAGAGGATGGGGGTCTTGGATTGATTTCAATTTCCTCCTTTAACAAAGCAGCCTTGGTAAAGAACCTATGGAATATTCTTTTAAAAAAGAAATCACTATGGGTCCGATGGTTACATAGTTATATACTGAAGGGATCTAGTATTTGGTCCATATCTATCTAGCCTTCCTATTCATGTCCATTGATTTAGCTTTTGAAACTTCGATCTATGATCGAACCTCTAGTCTATTGCAAGATTGGGAATGGAGAGAAAGCATTTTTCTGGTTTGACAATTGGACAGGATAGGGACCATTAATTTAAAACACTTAGGCTATTCATCTATGGCATGATGTTCCTACAACTGAGAAGGTCAAACATGTCATAACAAGAGATCAATGGAACCTCCTAGCTAAATTATAGACTTTGACTCCAAGCTATCCTCCTAATCTTATAAAGGAGGATGCTTACTACTGTCTTAACCTTCCACTTAACACCTTCAGCATTGCTAAATTTAGGAAATGGTAGATGAGACAAAGCTCTAAACAGGCTTGGTTCCCTGTTGTCTAGCACAAAGCACTTGTGACAAGCTACTCCATTATATTATGGTTAGCAGTTCTTAATCGACTAAGTACTATGGATAGGCTCCACTTCATGTCTACTTACTATGAGTTTATTCTATGTCAGACAGATTTGGAAACAAGGGATCACCTATTTTTCCAATGCCCCTTTTCGCAGGATATATGGGAGCAGATCAAGGCACTCAATTTTACCCCTAATGTAGGTAAAACCTTCACAGAAGTTATGGAGTGGCTTCTGAAGCTATCCCACTTGCCTAAGTCGACTCTGAACATTTACATTATCTCTTTCTCCTCCACCATTAAGGAGATATGGCGAGAGAGAAATCAGAGGATATTTCAAAACAAACATCGTATAAGACAGGTGGTATTTAGATCTCTAATTGCAAGAATCAAAGAGAAATTCCTCTGCTCTACCAAATTAGAAGAGATATGCAGTACACTAGCATCATCATGGAGACTCAACTAATAAAGCAGGGGTAACAAAATGCATGAAGGCGTTAAGTAGTACCTAGAATGTCGGCCTTCCTGTTGGTACTGTCTGAATCCACAGAGTCTGTTGGGGGACAATGGACCCTCATCAACACCAGTGGAGAAAGACAACATATTAGAAAAGGCTCATACATTGTTAACAGGGGCTCGACAATAAACAAAAGTGAAAGGAAGGAGGAAGAAACTTAGAGATTTCAGTAGAACAATACCTGCGATGAAGCGGTGTTCAGTAGTTCTTCGACATGGAGATGGAGGAAAAAACTTATGAATCACGAAGGATCTCCTGAAATTAGAGGTGTTATTATTCAAGGAGAGAACACAGAAGTAAACAAAAGACTCAAATCCTTACCTGGAAGCGGAAATAAAAGCAATCGAAGCAGAGAACATAGAGGTTGCCTAACCTAATTTGGAACGTTCGGAAATGGAGGTGTAAAGGGGTAAACAACTTTACCCTAGCAGGAGGAAAATCGTGTTTCTGTTGTAAACTTAACGAAGTCGTATTGAGCCATTGATCATGCAGTGTCGTTTGATTTAGAAGGAGCTTGTGTATTGTGTCTTCGGGAAAGACTTCCATGTACCTATTAATTTATTCAATACATTTTAACTTTCCAAAAAAAAAAAACTTGGCCACAATCCAACCTAGAAAAAAAATAGTTAAAAAAGGTATCTCATCAAGATACGACTATGCAAAATGTTCCTGAGGAACATATCATAGTTGACCGGAGAAGAATCTGTACGTGTAGCAAATATTCACGGAATAGACCCTAAGCGCCAATAAGCAAAGACATATGGAAGAACCTTCTTTCGTGAGTTCCTTTTTTTTTCTGATTTTAGTTCACAACTTCGAAACTGGAAAATATTATGTATGTGCCAGCCATGCATGTATCCAAGAATATATAGCATCTGCTATATTGGAAACTTCAGACGGTAAATAGAGTCTCGTTTACGTAATGTCAAAAATACAACGAAAGATAGAAAAATATAAAAGAAAACACTCTTATCAATTATATATATATACCCCTTTTTTTTAATTGAGGCCTGAACCTATCAAACCATAGAGTGATGCTCTAGCTTGGAACTCGGGTAATTCATGAATCTCATCCGATGAAGTAGATTTCATGAATTTGTTTAACTATAATCTGATTCTATTTATATATTACATTTATTTGGTACGTAACTTTTGAATGTAACTACTTTACATTCGTCAAATGAATCATTGAACTTGTTTGAGATGTTTTCGAACAAAAGTTGTTCTTATAGTCAAGACTCGAGAATAAGATGACTTTGGAGTAATTAGTTCTATTTGGTTCTTTATCTTAATTTCAATCGGAGATGGCCAATTTGAAAAAACCAAAATAAGTTAGAGTTAACAAGGATAGGTTACTATTCCAAGAGAAATTTCTATATGATATTTATGCAAACTACTCAATAATAGGACAAATACATATTTTTGCAAGAAACTACTCTCATTTGTTTAGATACGTTGAAACAAAAAGTTACTCTAAACTTCTGTACCCAATGCCCAGTGGAAAAATAGAATAGATCAAGTCAGAAATTGAAGGCATTACAATTAAGTGTGTCTTGGATGAATTAATTAAGAAGATGATACAAAAAAAGGTATGCAGTGTCATAATTTGTATCGGGACAGCTCCACACGATCAAATTTTCATTAGCAAACACAAGGAAAGGAACCAATTTCTAGGAACTAAGATCACCCTCTAGAGCTTTACGTTGAACTTGGGCCTTAATTTTATCACCCTCTAGAGCTTTACGTTGAACTTGGGCATTAAAAAATTAAGCTAACTTCCTAACGCTTATATTTTAAATGCTAATTGTCTTTTGTTTTGTTTTATTTTCTTGTACAGATCCAGTAAATCTGAATGCAGTAGATAACAAGGGTAGTTCCTCTCATTCTCAATTTCAACATTTTAAGAAATTAATTGTTCCTCCCTATCGGGGGAAAAATATAATTATATTTAGTTCATGATTGTTAGCTCAAAGTTTATATTTAACGACTTTGATGATAAAATTAATGGTCCAATTCTCAAAAAGGAAATAAAATCATAAGAAATACGCTTTCCTTTTTACAGGAACCCCTCTTTATTGACTTACCTTATTAGAAATGGTTTATTCGAAATGATCCTACTAATTATGAAGGTCATATTAACTCCGTGATTACTGAGATTTTTGACAAAGATAACATTGAAGTTATTCAAGGTTAAATTCATCCAGTTGACTAAATATGCGAGTGAAGCAACGATTAGTTAAAGAAATTGACTATTTAAGGAAGAACAACAACACTTATGAAGAAGAAGGAACATATGTAGACTGTCGAAACATTTTGAGCAGTATCTATACTCTTAAGAATCATATCATCACTATTGTACTTTAGAAAGTGAAATTACTCTATTAAGAGAGAAATTATTATTTTGTTTTTCTTTGAGTATTTTAAAAGCTTATTATATACTTCGAGTGTGAAAGGTTGGATAACCTTAAAAAATATACATTTGTGAGCTTGGAGAGGCTCGTCAAATTTAATACTCGATTTTTATAGTGAAACACTCAAGTTGGACACTTGGAGACTGGATGTAAGCTTGGGTTATAAGCCGAACCAGTATAAATTGAATGTGTCTTTCTTCTCTCTCTATGTGTGTGTTTTTTTAAGAAACTCCTTCACCTCCATAAAAGGTTCCTTTTGTTTTCAACTTGCAAAAGATTCTTTTCAGTTTTAACAAGAGCATATTGTTTTTAAATTGTTTTAATAAGATTTATCATTTAGTAGACTCCTTTCGGTTAAGCAGGGTCCTATCCTAGAAAAGGCTCCAATTGACTAACAAACTCTTGTCGTTTAAAAAGGCTTTATCGTCTGATAGGCTCCTACTATTTTAACTAGGATATGTTTATTATACAAATTAAAAGAACTTGCGAAAAAAATTTATACACACAATTCGGCCCCCTCTTGCGTGTGTTTGTTTTTATCACTTCGTATCAGAGTGAGATTTCACATTTTTGTGTTTTACAGCATGTGATAGATCATGGTAAACAATTTGATTAGTTTTGAAGGACAATTCGTCTTAAAGCCTCCTTACTTCAAAGGAAACAACCACTCATACTGGAAAGAAAGAATGACCACATATCTCTAATCTGAAGATACTGAAGTATGCCAAGCAATTAAAGTTGGTGCTATAATTCCCACTTCCAATAACATACAAGTATGGATTGATGTTGATAGGAGAAATGCACAACTAAATGCTAAGGTAAAACATCACTTGATATGTACGTTGTCTCCAGAAGAATATGAAAAGATATCCTACTGCTCTATAGTAAAAGAAATGTGGGACAAACTTCAAGTCTCGCTTGGAGGAACAAATGAGGTAAAGAAGCATATAATAACTCTTTCAATGCATTAATACTAAACTATCGGCATGAAATAGGTAGAGAACATAGACGAATTCTTCGGATGCTTCAACAACATCATCATAGCCCTAATGAACTTGGGAAAGATATATCCTAATGACAAACTCGTAAAGAAGATTCT
Source organism: Erythroxylum longipes (assembly GCA_027563885.1). Classification (NCBI taxonomy): domain Eukaryota; kingdom Viridiplantae; phylum Streptophyta; class Magnoliopsida; order Malpighiales; family Erythroxylaceae; genus Erythroxylum; species Erythroxylum longipes. The sequence goes on along the minus strand of JAOQMS010093481.1, from coordinate 7,920 downwards.
AAGGTCATTACCAAAGGAATGGAGAACTAAGGTGACAGCTCTAGAAATAGCAAAGGATCTAAATACTATTTTAGTCTACTGGCTATAAGAAAATCTGATAATCCATGAAACAGAACTTAGGCGAGATGAAGGATCTTCCTACAAAAAAGGAATAGCACTTAAAGCAACTTACAAATCAAACAGTGATGAAAGTGACAATGCATTGCAAAAAGATGGAGATGATGAGTTGAACTTTATGGTTCGAAAATATGCCCCCTTTTATAAAAAGAGGCTAATGAAGAAAAGAGAAGGAAACAAGAAAGTCAAAAACAACAGGTTCATATCAAAAGGCAGTAGCAACAATAGCAATACACAAAATAATCAAATCATATCCTATCACTGCAAGAAGCCTAAACACACAAGACCAGAATGTCTTCTTCTTCAAACCAACAAGTCAGAGAATAGAAAATTCAGAAAGTAAGCAATGATTGCAGCCTGGTCAGAAGAGGATTTTGAAAACTTTAAAGAATAAGAACTAGAAGAAGTCAAAAAAGTTTGCTTTATGACTGAATTAGGAGACTATGAGGTATATTACTCTGAATTTGATATTGAAGTTGATGAATTAAAAATTGCATATCATGAATTGTATGATCAGTACAACATATTGACAGTTAAGTATTTCAAAGAAATTGGGAAGTCCAAAAGCAATGATACATCTCTAAAGAGTAAGATTAAATCATTGGAATGTACGAATGAAAATTTGATGACCAAGAATATGTCTCTTGTGATTGGCTATAAGAAAAAGGTTTCTAAAAAGAAAGATCTAGTATAAAGAGTAGCTAAGTTTGAAAATACGCTACTAAAAACTGATTCTGATAAGGTAAAACAATTACAAGAAAAAATCGTCATCTTAGAACTTAAAAAGGAGAAAAATGCTGGAAATATTTTATCTTTACAGAAAGATCTGAAAATTTTTGTCGATGGAAGGAAGAATCTTGATGCATTGCTTAGAAACAATAAATGCATTTTTGGTAAGGTCGAAATATGATAAAATGAAAATAACAATGTTAGGCCATACAAAATTTTTTTATTAAATCCAGTAACAGTTATAACTAAAACTGTAGGAACTTGCTAAGTGGCAAAAATTATAACAACTATTATTTATCTATTTTGTGTGATTATTGTGGTAAACATAGTCACAATAGTCATTCTTGTAATTTTCGTAAAACAAAATTATCTCAGATATATGTTTAGAGATCAAAATGTCAAAACACTAACCCGGAAGGACCCAAAAAAATTTACGCACCTAAACTGTGATAATATTTTTTTGCAAATGTGCTTCAAAATAGAGACAAGATAAAATTAATGGATAGTTGATAGGGGTTGTTCAAGATACATGATAGGAGATTCGAGTATGCCAGCATGAGCATTCTACAAAATTGTCCAAAAACAAGTTAGTAAGAGGACTACTAACCTTAAAGTTCAAAAGCAATCAGGTTTGTGAGGCTTATTTAAAAGGTAAACAAGTCAGAAGCAGCTTTCCTCCTAAAAATATGGTGTCTACTAGCCAACCACTTAAAGTTTTGCTGGTAAACATTACGGTTTTGTTCTAGTAAATGGTTACTCCAGATTTACATTTGGTATTTGATGAAGCATTACCATTGACAACAACAGCTGATTCAAATAATGAAGAGCATCTTTTGTTTCCTAAAAATACATCAAAGAATCAAACTACACCAATAATACCCTCAAAATTACAAAATCAATAAGATCCCTCTGAAACTAAAACAGAGTAGGCTCCTTTATCTTAGCAGGAGCCTATGCAATGAAAAACATTGAAAGAATGGAGAGGTTTTGCTACACATCAATATATTCTTAGAGATCCCTTTGAAATTCTAAGAACAAGATCATCGTTTTGTGGCTCTCATCTCACAAATATAACCAAAGACTGTTAAAGAAGCTACTACTGACGAAAGCTGGGTATCAGCCATGAAAGACGAACTGAATCAATTTGACAAAGGCAAAGTCTGGAATCTAGTATCTCGTCCTCAAAACAAGTCAATCGTTGGGACTTGGTGGTTATTTTCAAACAAAATTGATGAAAATGGTAAGGTGGTACGAAACAAAGCTAGACTTGTAACTCAAGGTTACAATCAACAGGAAGGTATTTCTTTTAACGAAACTTATGCACCTCTTGCTAGATTAGAATCGATTAAAATTTTACTTGTCTTTACATGCTATAGAAAATTCAGGTTGCTGCAAATGGATGTTAAAAGTACATTTTTAAATGGTTACATGAATAAAGAAGTATTTTTTAAGCAACCATCAGGTTTTGGAGATGAAAACCATCCGGATTATGTGACAAAGATATCCAAAGCTCTGTATGGTCTAAAGCAGGCTGCTCGAGCATCATATGAGAGGTTAAGTAACTTCTGCTTGAGAATAACTTTGAAAGAGAAAAGGTTAATAAAACCTTATTTATTAAAATAAAGGAGAATGATTTACTCATAGTGCAAATATATATTGATGACATAATATTTAGTGCTACTAATCCATCCTTTTCTAAAGAATTCTCAACATTAATGTAGGGGGAGTTTGAAATGAGGATGATGGGAGAATTATCATTCCGTCTCAGATTACAAATAAGACAAACAGGAAAAGGATTCTTCATTTGCTAAGACAAATACAAAAAGAAACTCATCAAAAAATATCATTTTAAGAATGTCAAACCGATGGGTACTCCCATATACACTAGAACTAAATAAAGACAAAGAAGGCAAAGCTACGGATGCGACAAAGTATAGAAGAATGATTAGATCACTATTATATCTTATACGTTTAAGACCAAACATTATGCCTAACGTGTGTTTTTGTGCATGATTTCAAACAAATTCAAAAAAGCGTCACCTTCAAGTGGTCAAAAGAATCTTTCAATATCTAAATGGAACTATAGACTTTAGACTATGGTATCCAAAAATTTATTCATTTGACGTAGTGGGCTATTATGATGCAGATTATGTAGGTGATAAAGTTGATCAAAAAGGCACAATTGGTCACTATCAATCTCTTAGAGGATGTTTAGTATTTTGTTCCTGTAAGAAGCAAAATTACACAATGCTTTTGATCATGGTTTTTTGATGTATGTAAGTTCTAATTAATAACCTCGATAATCCACAAGCATACTGGTCATTCACATAATACTAAGATGTAAATCCCACGAGGAGGGACAATCTAATCCTAAAATCTAAGTCCAAAACAATTCGCAATAATTTAAAATGTAATTAAACTAAGGCAAGAATTTAATTCAATCATGCAACTCAATTCCAATAATCAATTACGAAAATATTAACAAAGTAGCAGTTGTAACCACATTCAAGAATCAACCTAAAGGAACTATCAATTGAGAGAAAGGGGAACTTTTACCTATCTTTAACACTAACCTAATTAATTATGAATTATTGTATTAATGGTCCTAGATGATCCTTGGGTTGATTACTCTCTTTCGAGTTATAACCATTAACCCTAAATTATAAACCTTAATCAGATTATGGAAAATTGCAATCTCTCAATTAACAATCTATTCAAAACCTTAATTAGATTTGAATTTATCCAATAAATTATCGGGAACCTATATGAGATCTCTTTTCACACAATTACTGATTTGATTAATTTCTCATTCTTATTAAATCACCTAATTCTCATTAGCCCAATTTAATTATTTTTTATTCATTCATGCTCTCAGTCAATTACTGAATTATGCAATCACATAAATCAATCATAATAAATCCAATAAACATAAACAATTAGATTTTATTAAATCAAAGATAAAAATCCCAAACGTGAGTATAGAATATCTCAACATTAACAATCCTATCATCAAACTGCTATTCCCAATTCTATGTAATAATAAAAATGGAAAATAATAGGAAATAATATTCTAAATGGAGACGGGAGGCAACGACGATAGGAAACTCCAAATTCAGGAAGTACGTCGATGTCGGCTTCTTCTCCACTTCTCTCTTTCTCAATCTCTCAATAATTCTCTCGAGGGTTTCTCTCCAAAGTGGATGATGCAAAAGCTCATTCATCTTTTTTTTTCTTATTCTTTATATAACTTTTGGGTGTCTGAAAGGTCCAAAAACTCCCTCGAAACTAGATGTTTTTTAGTGTCTGTGTGTCTGCCCAATGCAGGCCAAGATTTTGGGCCACATTTGAGCCTTCTGTCATGATCATGGCAATCAGGTAACAATTATAACCCATGTCCTAGGCTTATGTCACGATCATGGGTTAACTCCAGTGCTTCTGTCACAGGCCGTTGTTTCAGCCCGAGTGTCTCTGAAACTTCTCCATTCTTCGATGTTAAACCTGAAGCACTAACAAACACATCAAGGTACCTCAAAGGCATAATAATTAAGTTCAAAGACTTGTACTAACCCATAAAAACACTTAAACACAATTAATTAATAAACTAACATAATTTTAATATTAAACGATTAAGTTAACAGTTAAATACATATCAAACTAAGCCCTAAAACATGATGCAATTCACACTTATTCGCTTTCGAAAACTAAAGCGAAATACATAGTAGCTGCCAGCTGTTGTGCCCAAATCTTATGGCTGAAGCATCAACTATAGGATTTTTCTCTAAAATTTTCTCATTTTCCTATATTATGTGATAATACAAATGTTATAAATCTTTTTAAAAGCTTTGTGCGTCATTCTAGGACTAAGCAAACTTCATTTTCTTAAAGATCATGTTTTAAAAGGAACCATTGATCTTTTGCATGTTAGTACTAAAAATCAAGTAGCTGACATTTTCACCAAGCCTCTCTTTGAAGATTGATTCTGCATGTTAAGAAAAGAGCTTGGAATGTGCAAACTCTCTGATATTATTTCTACATGAACATTCTCTGCTACTTGTCTTTGCATTTCGTTTACCAAGATCCTTCTATTCTAATCCCTTAGAAACTATCTCTTGGTTTAGCAGGCCCTTCTAGTTTAGAAGGCCCCCTTTGTTTTGGAAAGCTTCTCTTGGTTTAATAGAACAAAATTACACATGTACTAAAAAGGTAATTTCCTTTGTTTTGATGTTACAATATTTTAAGACAAGAACAAAGTCCTAATAAGTGGCAGTACAGATCTGTTATAAGATACACAGATAATAACACTTCTTGTATAGGCGTATGATTGTTCATCTTCACACGAGATCAACGCTCAAGAAACACCTACTATACCAGAAATAGACTTCTCTCCTTTACTTACCCTTGTTGTTCTTTGAAGCACCACTCTTGACTCTTTACATTCCAACTTTCTATTTTCATCTCAAATCTTCTAAATCCCATCCATCTCTCTTACAATGGCATGAACCAGATCAAAAGGAAAAAAGAAAACTCTAACACAATTAATTAACAAACCAACACAATTCTAACCTAAACACATACTAAACTATTAAGTTAACACTTAAATAAATATCAAACTAAGCCCTAAAACATGATACAATTCACACTTATCAACATCCCCACACTTAAACGTTTGCTTATTCTTAAGCAAACAAAACAACAAAAACACACAAAAAATTCATACAGCGCATAATACAGTGATGAGATAATGACTTCGACTTCATGAAATAAACTTAATTTTAAACACAATCATTCGAGTAATTTCAAATCATTAACATGCAAAATCCACATTTTAGGGCTTTGAACTACATATAAATATTAATCCAGACTCAAGTGTTAAATTATTTACCCTTTTCAATTGCACATATACGTTAATAATTCTTTGGCCATTCAGACTCTGTAACTACTCCTAAAATTTCGGTAGGTTTTTATTCGAAAACACACATTTGTTTTATTTACTTTTTGTGAACATAGACTTAGTGTTTTTACACGGAGGCAAACATTGGTAATGAATGTCGATCTGGTTACTTAACTGGGTCATGTTTTTTATTAAGTTGCTTGGTTGAAATGTCATTATAGCCTTTTTACTCGAAGGCACATATTTGTGACGCATGTCAATCAGGCTACTCAGCTATATCCTGTTCTCAACTGGCTACTAGGTCTATTCATAACCTGAAAGCCAGCGGAATAGTTATTTATTTTAAAATTAACAAACATGATTTTTTTATTGTCTATCTTATTACTTTAGCTACTCGTTTCTATGAAAAATACTAGTAAAGCTACTTAAGACGAAAGGCTTGAAATTATGAATAAATGTGACAATTTAAAGGGTGACAAACTAACACTAAATCCTAATTAAGTTGTATATTTAGGCAAATACCCCAATTCACTAATTTTGCAAGCTAATGATTCTTCACAACCTAATAAACTATGTTCAAAATTAGATCAATTCCAATCTATCCAAGCCATTAACACATTCACACAATTCACAAAATTCAACCTAACAACTGTCATACAATATACAAAATCAAATTTAAAGCAAAACACATAATCCTCCCCACACTTGAACAACACAATGTCCTCAATGTGAGAATGGGACAAACAAAAACATAAGGAAAGAAGAAAAATAAATTAAAGTAAAACCAAAAAAATAAAAATGAAGATTAAATTTAAAAAGAAAAGGGGTTAGAACAAAGCCTTATGGTGATGGAGGCGGGGATGAATCCACTGGATCTAAGAGATTATTGTCTTATCTAGGAATTGCTTGAAAGAGTGAGGGAATCAGTTACCCTGGCTCAACACAAATTACTAAAGTTTTATTAAAAGCTCGAAACAACTATAACTAAACTACTAAATGTGCTAATTTATGGTCTTTAGCTTGACCTTGCATCCATAGAGGCATCTTAATTTTTCGAAGAGAAGGAAATCACTTCCTTGTCCTTAGGAATCACTCCTCCAAGATATAGCTTGCAATAATGCCTGTTGACCTTAAAAGTCTCCTTGTTAGCGTTTCCTAGTTTAAGGGCTCCATGATCAAAAACTTGAATGACCGTAAATGGTCCACTCTATCTAGATTTTAACTTCCTTGGGAATAGCCTCAACCTTGAATTGCAAAGCAAAACTGCATCTCCTACTTTAAATTCCTTTTATTTAAGACGTGCATCATGCCATTTCTTTACCTTTTCCTTGTAGAGTTTGGTGTTTTCGTACGTATTATAACGAAACTCTTGAAGTTCGTCCAGTTGCAGAAGTCTCTTTTCACCTACTTGTTTCCAATCAAAATTTAATGCTTTAATCTCCCATTATGCTCGATGTTCTAATTCAACCAGCAAAGAAAAAGCTTGCCTATACACAAGCCTATAAGGAGTTGTTTTGATAGGTGTTTTGAAAGCTATCCTATAGGCCCATAAGGCATCATCTAGCTTAATTGTTCATTCCTTCTTGGAGTTGTTCACGGTCTTTTCCAAAATTTGTTTCATCTCCCGATTGACAGCTTCCACTTAGCCACTAGTTTGCATATGGTAGGGCGTAGCAACTCAATGGTTCCCTCCATATCTTTTTAAGAAGGCAGCAAAAGATCTGTTGTAGAAATGTGTGCCTCCATCACTTATTATCATACGTGACACTCTAAACTTGTTGAATAACCGTTTAATGAACTTTTGCACTGCCTTCCCATCATTGGTTGGAGATGCTACTACTTTGGCCCAACGCAAAACATAATCCACTCCCACTAGAATGTACATAGTTTCCATTGAAGATGGGAAGGGACCCATAAAATTGATGCCCCATACATCGAAGACTTCCATTTCTAAAATGTTGGATTAAGGCATCCAATCTCTTTTTGAGATGTTACCTATTCTGTGGCATCGATCACATTGTGATACAAAGGTCTAATGTAACATCCCCTCACTTATGGAAAGGGCATTTTGGTCGTTTTGGATCAGGTTAGAATTATTTAAAGTGTTTTTGACATATTCATGCATTCATTTATGCACATGAATAGGAAATATTGAATTTTTGCACATGTAAATGATTGTACAT
>JAOQMS010093442.1:0-19415 GCA_027563885.1 Erythroxylum longipes | reverse complement strand
ATGCATTCTAAGCCTAGGAAAAACCTAAGCTCTGATACTAAAAGATGTTGGACCCCATTTCTGGAGCCCAACTATCCGGAATATCAAAAGACGTGAATGTATTATCCTATAAGGTTAATTCCATAGGATCTCTCTAGCCAAAACCAGTTCCGACAGCCGAATCACAAATTAACTTCTTTAGAAAAATTGTAGCTCCACGTCTTTAGTTTATTTTGAAACAATTCGCATAACTTTCACTAAGGATATCATATTTTGACCATTTAAGAACGGTGTCGAAGAGGACTTCAAGGTCTAGAACTTTTATGAAGACCCTTAAGAGAGATTTTTCCATTAAGAGGGTCAAAAAATTTCACATTTTCATAACTGTCATGAGAAAGTCCGCTTATCGGACAGATGTCCCTCCAAACGGACATGAATTGAGCTGAAACGCTAGAATACCTGAGAAGGTCCACCCAGCGGACATCAAGTCCGTCCAACAGACCTTTACGGGTCAAATGCTAGATTTCCAACTCCTACAAGTTTCCTATGACCCCTCTTATGCATATTTATCATTTCTAACCTATTTTCCTCATCATTTTCACCTCCATTTCATCTCTAACTTGTCATACTAATTCTTCCCATTTCAAAACACATAGAACTCATTTTCTGTTGACTCAAGTAAAGAAAAAAATCTATAAAGTGTCCAACATTCACACTTTGTAGCATCACTAACTTGTAAAGAGCATCTCTGATATCCAAAAATTTCATACTTTATATCATTAGAAAGCTAGAAAGATAAGCCACAACTTTCATGAAGAAAATTATGGCTAATTCTACCTAAATCGATACAGTTTTTCCTTTGAGTTCAAAACACGATTTCTACAGCTGTGAAAGCTTGCAAACTGTAATATCTCTTCATATCTATTCAACTACTAAGTACTTTTGTTAAATTCTTGAATCTCACCTCAAATGATTAATCCCATACAACCTTTCCGATTTCTAACATGCTATTCTAAAACAAACACAATTTTGCAATCTCAGCAAAGAAGAATATGCACATACCCATTCCACTACCATAACCATCATACTCAACCTGTAAAAATAATGTCATCATACACAACAACAAATCCTCAAATTCTCATTCTCATTTCTAAGCAAAGTAAATATTGGAACAAGTTTTACTTCCATATCAACATACACATCACTAATTAAAACAAAATACCAAGGATGCTCATGTTTGATATGCCTATAAAGTTATCCAAATTGTTCATTAACTTAATACAAAAAATCTCTAACTATCATGGAGTTTCCGATGCCTTGCAAGGATTCCTAACCTTCTCGTTCTGCACTTGAGAAATGGAAAAAGGATGGTTGAGCTACATGGCTCAGTGGCTAATACCTTTATAGCCATCGGCAATCGACCACAATTTAAGCAGATGCACATGTATAACTAGCAATTCAAGCATTAATCAATTTAGCTCAAAACTCATAACACAATACATAGATTTTAGCCGTTAAGCACAAAACTCATAACACAATACATAGATTTTAGCCGTTAAGCATGACACTCAAATGCATCATACTTGACAATTCGAAGATGCAATGCACAAACAAATGGCTCAAAAGTTTCATGGAACGAAACAGGGAAAACCAAAGTTTACGTCGTGAACAAAACAAATCCGATTTCTCAGGATCTCGTGGCCTCAAGCGGGCAGCAGGGAGAATACTATAGGTAAACATACACGTGACTAATGAAAGGGGTTCCTCTCTTGCCTAATCATAAATAAATTTTATGCTCAATACAATCAATCACAATCCATAATCTCATGCTTCTTTTACTTTTTCTTCTTTCCTTTTTATACAAATATCATAACCTTTTTCAAGTCATAACATAATCATAATTCATCATGCATTTTCAAACATTCACAACAATTTCAATTTCAAGTAATTCAAATGCAAGCAAATCAACAAACACATACATAGGTAAGAATTTTCCCAATTACATAATAACTATATATACATTACCCACATTGAATTACTTGCTTAGAAACTTCCTTAAAAATGCCTCTCTTCTTGCTCCTCTTGCCTCTCCTATTGATTTCCTTCAATATTGGCAAAAATCCCAATTCAATAGGAATCCAAATTGAGAACCCAACAAGCACATTCACTTAAAATTGATTCTAGAATGCTTAAACCTATGCATTTTCTAATCTTTATGAACCAAAATCCTTCCAAAAATCCAAAGGATTAAAATTGCTCTTACCTTGAATCTTCACCAAATAATGAAATTTTTAGTTCAAATGAAAACTCTTCTCTTTCTCTTTCTCTTTCTCTTTCTCTTTCTCTTCTTGAACAACCTCAAAATCACTCTTGAAGACTAAGAAAAGATGAAACCTAACTTGCTTCTTCTTTCTTTTCTCTCATGAACAAAACCCTCTCTCCTTTCTCTATTCTTTTTCGTTGTTCTCTTCTTTCTCTCCCTTATTCACGTTTTTCTCCTTCTTAAGAGCAAGACATCACTTTTCCTCTTCCAATTTTACCTTTAATGAGTGGTAAAAGTCATCTTTGCCCTTCCTTTAATGCTTTTTGGTTTCCAAACTTAAGTGACATGCCAAAATTGCCGTCAATTCATTCTTACTACTTTAATCTAATTAACCAATGTAATAAAAAAATCCTACTAACACTTGAATAAATAATTAAACTCCAATAATAATTCTATCATGACCTCATAATTTATTCTAAGGCAAAAATTCTAATTCCATGCTTATTCCATAAACTATCATGCTTAATTCAATGAAAAAATTTTGGGGGCCAACAATGAATTAGGTGTAGGCTTATGATGTAAATTCTTACTCATAAGAATTATCTTAACCTTAGATGATGGACCCATAAAATTATATGCCTATCTCCTTGATTTTCCTTATTAAATGCTTTAATTCTTGACCAAACTCTTTCCCAAAGGAAACATCTTCTCAATTAACTAAAATATAACATAAAACAACTAAACCAATTTAATTTCATTATGAAAAACATAACAAAAAATTTAGTTATATATATATACCACTTAGGTTTTTGTTTTCCTTAAGTAAATCAATCGCAAAAGATATTAGCCTAAGCAAGCTTCAATTTTTAGAATGTTAACAATTCAATCTAAGTGACCAAGTATCGCTATGATTTTCTCAATTACTTCATTCATCAAACACCTAGATCTTTAGAAAACATTAACTTTTAGTTCATTCTCAACCTAACCTAGTAAACCTTCTAATGTAACTCAAACCAAACAAATTTACCCCATATGTAAAGTCAACATAAAAATAGTGAAAAGTATAAGACAATAATTATTCAAAAAACCATATTGGTAACTAACTATTGGAGCATGATTGACTTAGTTCAAATTTCATCCCAACCTTTTGATGGGAGGGTAGACATCTTGTCATGAATACCTCCAATTACTTATTTAGCTAATAGTTTCAAATGACTACAACAACTACTCCTAACTTTGAATCATTATTTATATCAAAATTAATGGAGCAGAATTTATTTAAAGCTTAAATTTATTAACTTTTATAGATTTTCCATTTTCAAATCAATATGGATTAATAAGCCACTTATGAAGCTAAACTCTTAACTTAAAATAAGTTAAAATAATATACTTAGCAAATCATTCAATTTAATATCCTTTTAAAGATTATTCAATTAATTTTGAACTAAACTACTCATTAGTGATCATATCTAGTATCATAATGTAATCAATTTACAAAGTAATTTCATATCTAATGAATAAACTTATTTACCTTAACGATTTCGTTTAATTATTTGCAATTGTAACTCATTAAGCTAAATGTAAATAGAATAAATGCTTATAATGTTTTTTGTTAAATAAATCATAGCTTAAAATAATTCTTTCTTACACTTAAGTTGTACATTATCCTTATTGGAGGAACATAAAGCACATATAAGAAATTAAAGTGCAAAAAAGTGGAGAAGGACAAAAGAAAATTAAAATCAAGAAAACTTCTGAGTTTAGTTGTAGATATTTCTTTTATTCAAAATTTAGACAATCATTAAGACTTGAGGACTCGTAAAAAAATAAAAATAAAAAAATAAAAAGATAATAAAAGGTATTTAAAATTAATTAAAAACACTAAACTAGGAAGAAAATAACATAACTATTAATGAAATGAGTTAAGAAGTAAAAAATGAAAGAAACATATAAATAGCAGATAAAAAATATAAAAAGTGGATCATTCTTTAACAACACCATCATCATCACTATCCTCTTATGGCTTAGTAGTTAGTGGTGGCTGCTTCTCTCTCATATATGTCTCATTGACCTTCTTTATAGAGAATTCAATTCTTTAATCAAATCATATGAATTTAACAAAATATATGCTTCCTTAGTCCTCTTAACTAAGCTATGGACTTCATCGTATCCAGTTTAAGGGGAGGTACCTAGACAATTAAAACTATATGAAGAAACCAAGAGAGATATCTAATGTTTTAAGTAAAAATTATAGAAGGGACCTAAAGTTAAGTATATAACTATGAACATAGAAAGGTATCTAAGGCTTGGAGATGAAATTTTAATAAGCAATCTAAAGAGCTATCTAAGTACTTAACTACAACCCTAGAGTGATATCTGAGTATCTAACATAAAATTAGGATTAGAGACCTAAAGATGTTTTTATGTATCTATCTATAAACCTAGAGTTGTCTCTAATTTTTTTATTGACGTTCACCTCGATCAACACTTCCATCTCCAACTTCTTTGAATCTTCTTTGTTTAATGATGTCTCTTCTAATGTTTTTGTACTTTTTGGCTTCTACAAAAGAGATTCAACAGAAGGAAACTCATTCCTCAATTTTTCTACAAGATCAAAGACCTTATCTAACTCTACCTTCAATGAATTTCTCTTTGCTCTGATAGCATATGAAATTGCAAGTCGATCCTCCTTAACTCTCTTTAGGTGTTATCCACCTTCAGCTTTCGAGTGACTCTCAATATTCACTTCCTTCTCTTCTCCTTGGAGCTTTTTATTAGTAGTTTGGGTGATTTCCATTATTCGTTTCTTAGCATTTTTTTTAGTTGTGCTCAGTAAACTCCCCTTCAGTGTTTCTACCACTAAATTTGTAAGTTGGTCCATTTTAATTTCCATGTTTCTTACAGATGCGTCTGTTTGCTAATGTATTTTCTTTTACTCTTGAATGAATTTCATAATTAATTCATTCATACTAGGCTTCTTTGGCTGTGATGTTTGTTGATGGAATCCAGGTGGAGGATTATTTCTTTGTTGTCCTTGATTGCCTCATGAAAATTTGGGGTGGTTCCTCAATCCAGGAATATAATTATTGCTATGTGAATTATTTTGGGTTCTCAGAGTGTTCCCCAAATAATCTACGTGCCCAGACTAAAGTGATTGACATTTTTGTCCTTGATGATCTAATCCATACGCTTCACAACACATCACCCTTCTTTATAGAGCCATAGTTAGTCCATCTATCTTTTTGATTAGGGCCTCCACTTAGCTTGTCAATTACGCCACTATATCTACTTTGTATACTCCTGTTGGCTAATTGGTTTGTGTTCTAGCTGAGCACCACTAGTATTTATTCATGGCCATATCTTCTATTAACTCTTAGGTGACTTTTGGTGTTTTACAGTTTAGCATCTCTCCACTAGTTGCATCAATTAGCTACCTTATAATTTGATTTAGCGTATAATAAAAGGTTTGGATTTGCATCCATAATGGTCGTTTGTCATGGGGGCATTGTTTGAGCATCTCCTTGAATCTCCCCCATATGTCATACTGTGACTTATCTTTAGCTTTAGATTACGAGGAAATGTCATTTCATAACTTTGCAATCTTTATAGGGGGAAGTATTTTTCTTCCATTTGATCCCATATAGTGAGTGACGAATGTGGCATGGAATTTAGTTACCGCTTAGCCTTTCCTTCTAGCGAGAATGGAAATAAATGTAATCTAATGGTGTCATCGTTTGCTTTATTAATTTTAAATGTATTGTAGATCTTTAAAAAGTTAGAAATATGTGCGTTAAGGTCTTCGTCCTAGAGTCCACTGTACTAGACTGATTGTTGCACCATCTAAATGATGTTTGATAGTGGTAGATTGCATTTTGTTTTAGTAGGTAGTTTAGTATGTGTTTAGTTGTTAAATTAAATAATTAGTGCATGTTTAGGTTATGATTGTGTTGTTTAGTTAGAAATTTGTGTTTTGAGTGTTTTATGGGTTATAGTATGCCATTGAGCTTAAATTATATGTATTTGAGGTGCCTTGACGTGTCTGTTAGTGTTTTAGATCAAATATCGAAGAATGAAGGAGAATCAGAGGAAATCTGGAACCTGACCTAGGCCCATGATCGTGGTTCATATGCCACGATCGTGATAGAAGCCTGGTGGGTCTACCATGCTTTTATCATGATCATAATAGAGAGTAAAATCTTGGGCTACCCCTTGGGAGGATATGCAGATGCTACACGAAACAGAACTAAAATAATCCAATACATACTAAGCATTTCTCGAAACTCAAGGAGCATACATTATATTCAAAATTAGTTAGGGCATACTCAAAACATAACATACACATTATACTTATTACATACAAGCCTTAAATCCAAATCCAAACTGTATTAAGGTTTTTTACAAACCATTAAACAAAACACAAAATACAACATACCTCATTACATTGAAGAATAACTCAAAACAAACTAAATATTTCCAGAATAAAACACAATCTTCTTGGCCACTGTGGTGTTCTTTGTCCCAGGCGTCAAACCCTCCTATTTGAACCTACATGGGAAAAAACCACCGTGCTAAGCATAAAGCTTACTAGGGAATAAACTAAGTAGGATATAAGTTGACAACTGTTTCAATAGTCATCCAACATTCACATATTCAAAATCACATTAGATAATAACCAGTGTTTACTTATCCATTTCTAAACTGAACCAAAATATCATGAATCTCAGAACAAAATAGAACATATCAGAATAGGTTACACATTTGCTTTAGTGCAAAACTCACCAATTTGAAATTTTAATATTATAATATTAGAACAAAACTGGTCTGTAACAAAACAGAACTTGCATATTTCATAATAGAGCTCAGATGTTTAAGACCAAAGCTTATTTTTATCAGAACTGAGCATATAATAGAATACAAAACAAGTTAGTATGTTAATCCTTTATATAGAAGTGGGTAACGGGACTAATACAGGAGATACCGTGATCGGTATCGTAGAATAGGAGAGAATTATGTCTCAATAAGAGGAGACACCAAAGTGTCAGTAATAGGAGACACTGAAGTGTTAGTAACAGAAGACACCAAAGTGTCAATATCAGGAGAGACTTATGTCTCAGGTACCGAAGTGTCATTATTAGGAGACACCAAAGAGTCAATATCAGGAGACACTTATGTCTCAGACACCAAAGTGTCATTATCAGTAGACACCGAAGTGTCGACACCTTAAATGTATCCAGGAGCAGCTGTAGACCCTTCTAAACATGCCTATTTACCCACGACTTAAAACAATCCATTTTAGATTTCACAATCACAAGAAAAAGTTGTTATGTCTTTATTCCACTTTCCTCAAATTGAACATATATCTATGCTCATCAAACTAATCATACCTTATAAGCATAAACATTTACAATAATGTACCATTAAAGGCATTATGTATTTACACATTACATACCATGACACAAAGTTCCAATTTTGTAAACAATCATATTCAATTCACATCACATAAACCTTTTGAAACACATTTAAGAACACATTCATCTTTAAACACATCATTCTTTTCAACATTAGACACATTATTAATTAACCTCACATTCTTTAAGTATTTATCTCCATTAATAAACCATAAGTAAATAACCTTTTACTCCATTAATCTAACATCATCTAGGTTAATTTTTAATCTCAATTAAGTTTAATTAAACCATTGTTAAAAATCCTTAACCTTATATATCTTAACAATTGCACAAAACCAAGTTTTTCACTTTCCTAACCCTTTTTTAGAATTTCTCAGAACTAGTTTCAGGTTAGTTTTGTATGGTTATTTTGACATAGAAAATGAGGTTTTTGGGTAATAAGTTATTCTAAACAATTGCTCCCCTATCTCTTTAGTTTCTATAACACTAATAATCAGACCATTTGGACTTCTAAATCATGAGATATAAGCAAAATATCACAAGCTGCTCCAAAAAAGGGCAGCATCGGGTCTCCTTTTTTGATCTCAATTTCCAAGGTCATTGAACCAGAATTAAGTCAGAGTCTGATCTTATAGAGATATTTAGCTCTATGTCTTAGGTTTCATATGAAACTAAAAGATATTTAGCTCTATGTCTTAGGTTTCATATGAAACTAAAAGCACATAATTTGGGGGTCTTTACACTGAGTTATGACTCAAATAATATGAATGACTCAAGCAAACCCCTAGACAAAATTCCAATACACAATGTTCTCTTGTCATCTTCAACCAATTCTGTCCAAGATAACACCAAAATAACAACAAAGCAACATCCCAGCAACAATTCCGCATCCAAATGAATCATTATATCCATTCAATCATACACAAATATAGAAATCAACTAAGTGAAATCCAAACCTTAAAATTGGCAAAGTAGTTCTTCTAATGCCTTTTCCTTCCCTTTCTTTTTGGTTTTGCTTGAATTACCAAGTGAAAAATGATGGGATGAAGAATCGAGAGGAGAAAAACATGAAGTTCAGCCATCAAATTTCGTCCATATTCCTTCTCTATATGCCTTTTCGTGAATGTTCTAGTCTTAGACACATGTTTCAATCTCATTGGTCCATATGTCCCAATCCTATTAAACCATATGTTACAATCCCGTTGGACCACATGTTACAATTCTATTGGACCATATATTGCAATGCTATTAGACCATGTATTAAAATTCTATTGGACCATGTGTTATAATTCTATTGGACCATATGTTACAATTCCATTGGACACACATGCTTTAATCTTATTAGTCCATGAGTTAACTTTAGGAAAATTGCATATTGGTCCTTCTTCTTCCTTTAATTCCCCCATTTTCCTATGGCCTTATCAATTACTTTCATTTACCTATGTCTTAATTTTCTAATGACATAAATTTCATGTAGTTTGGTTAATTATATTAGGAATTATACCTTAAAAACCACAGGTTGTTTGAAAACAAGGACAACAACTAGAACTCAAATTCAAACTAGAATTCAAAAATTGTAGAGGCAGAATCAGATTTGGGTTCCTTCATGAAAGTTGTAGATAAATGTCTTTAGATTAATTTACAACTAGAATTATCTAATTTAGATGTATAAAACCAAGATATGGTCAAATTACAGAAGTCTATTTAGTGGAACCTATCCATTCAACGAGGTACACATCCCAAATCAACTAACTTCGGTCTTATCATGCAAGAGCAACACAAAATTACATCCAATTTAACCAAAACATCCCATTTACTTATGGAATGCTTGTTTTTATCAATTCTCCTCACATCACATTCATAAATCCAAGCAAACATATCAAAAATTTTGATACATATTTCACGTCCACGTATGTATGTCCGTACCGAAGTGAACAAATTATCCATTTACCCTTGTCTTTTACATTAGGTACATTTACATCTCTTAGTAAGATGTACTTAATTCATTATGTTCACTTTTTAATACACTCTAGACATGATATAATACTTCCAGTGTATATGTTGGGGCATTACATTTACTCTCCCCCTTAAAAAGAATTTCTTCCTCGAAATTCATACTTGATAAGAACAACTGAGGATACTAAAGAGCTAACTGATAAGTTATCATACTAGTTTGATAACTGTTGTACATATACATTCAATCTGACTTATACCTCCTTAACATTCTGGCATAGAATACTTTGTGGATCTAAGTCCTTCTAGCATTAGTAATAATGTCATCTTATAGTCAAGGACCTAATAACCTAGTTTGGATACTTTACGACAAACATAGTACATGCACTCTCTATAGTATATTCAGCTTCTCATGCCTGAGTATCATACTTATTCGAACACTCATTCATTCTTAGAAATGGAACATTTGATTTACATGGCACAATTCAGTGAAAATTCTTATATAAGAGATTTCTTTCCTCAATAGTTTGTACTGTTCAGCAATTATGTTCGTCGTTGCTTTTCTGCCATTCATAATATCTTACTTGGATGATACCTTGATTTCGATTACTTTCATATCCAAGCATATAATACATGTGTACATTGTAATATCATTCACCTGGTGGGTCTGCCATGCTTTTGTCACGATCATGATAGAGACTAAAATCCTAGGCTATGATAATGACATTATAAGCCACGATCGTAGCCTGCGCGATAGAAGACGCGGACAACCTTCCTGACTTAAGTTTTTGAGGGACTTTTTAGAATTTTTTGGCACGGGAAAACCCTAGGGTTTTGATAAGTGTGAATTGCGTCATGTTTTAGGGCTGAAGTTGATATGTATTTAAGTGTTAACTTAATTATTTAGTATGTGTTTATGTTAGAATTGTGTTAGTTTGTTAATTAATTGTGTTTAAGTGTTTTTATGGGTTAATACAAGTCTTTGAGCTTAATTATTATGTCTTTGAGGTATCTTGATGTGTTTGTTAGTGTTTTAGGGTCAACATCAAAGAATGGAGAAGTTTTGGAGACACTTGGGCCTAAACAACGACCCACGATCATGGTATAACAGACTAGAATCGTGAGAAAAGAATTAGAGTCAGCAGAAGCCCAGGATATGGATTGCCAAGATCTTGATAGAACGCTCAGATGGGGCCCACGATTGTGGCTTGTAGGGCCATAGTCATGGCCTGTGTTAAGCATATGTGCAGAAACTTAGAAAAGTCAAGTTTTGAGGGAGTTTTGGACCTTTTGCACTTTGGAAAAACCCCATAGCTGCCCAAAATACAAAAGGTATATAAAGAATAAGACAAAGAAGATGTGGAGCTTTTGCATCGGCCACCATTGAGAAACCTTAGAGACAGTTCTTCGAGAGACTGAGAAAGAGAAGAAGGAAGCGAGAATTAGAGAATAAGCCGAAGCAAAGTACTTCCCAGAATAGGAGGTTTCCCGATGTTGCTGCCTTTATCATCCGTTCATATCTTGTTTTCGGTGTATTTTTAATTTTATTAATGTATAGAATTGGAATAGCCATTGATGATAGGATTGTGTGAATGTTGAGGATGTTTATGTTGGGGTAGCTATATATACATGCATCACATGCATGAGAATGCGGTGGAAGTGTCGGAATCTAAATTCCAACACCATGACAACCCAAAAAAGCCAGGATCAAACATGTATTCATAGACATATAATAAGAACATGAAATTTAAAACATTTTATCTTTTGTTTCTCCACCTTTCTTGTTTCTTCTTCTTGTTTGTGTTGTTGCAAACACCAAACCCTTCCTTGATCACACAAGAACATGTAAAGATGAAGAAGAAACAATGTATAAGGGTGATTTGAGCGCCAAACTAGATGAGCTCTGGTAGGTGCTGAAAATGAAAAGAAAGATCAAGACTCTTGTTGCATGCACTTTGATTCATGCAATAATTGCATAAATTGCATGAACAAGTGTTAGCACCCGGGTCTCGAAACTTATTACAAAGCTACTTAACGAGGGTATCAGGTACAAAGACCCCTCAGGAAAAGTTCACCGCGGCCAACTGTTGACTTCGCTGCGGCGAGACATTCGAAGGTCAAGCGGAATACCTCTCAGGAAAAGCTTGCTGCAACCAACCCTTTTGGCTTCGCCGTGAAAAACACTGAAGGTTAAGTGGCAGACTTGTCTGGAAAAGTTCATCGTGGCCAAGGTCGGGATTCCCCACGGTGAAACCTTTGAAGATCAAGAAGAAAGTCTCTCAGGAAAAGTTTGTCGGGGCCAAACCTTCAAAATAGACCCGAAACATCCAACATCTATCACTAAGTTCACAAACACATACACATACATTTCCTACAAAAACTATAGCAATTCATGCAATGATAGCATGAACATATATAAAAAAACTTTTTCTCAAATCTCACTATTGAATCAAACGAAGTTCATAGATAGCTTTAGTTATATATCAACAATTACATCAATACTTAATACAAAATACAAAAGGATGCTCATGTTCAATATGCCTATAAAGCTATCAAAAATGTTCACTAACTTAGTACAAAAGACTCGAACTATCTTGGAGTTTTCGATGCCTTGCAAGGATTGCTAACTTTCTTGTTCTACACCTAAGGAGGGAAAAAGGATGGGTTGAGCTACACGGCTCAGTGGCTAATACATTTATAGCCATCGGTAATCGGCTATAATTCAAGCGTATGTATATGTATAGATAGCAATTCAAGCATTCTGAATCTATTCTAGCAATTCAATCATTAATCAATTTAGCTAAAAACTCATAACACATAACATAGACTTTAGCCATTAAATATAACACTCAAAAGCATCATACTTGACAATTCAAAGATGCAATGCACAAACAAATGGCTTGAGAGTTCTATGGAGCGAAACGGAGAAACCGAAGTTTCCACCATGAACAAAACGAGTCTGATTTCTTAGGATCTCGTGGCCTCAAGTGGGCAGCCGGGAGAAGGCTATAGGTCAACGTGCACATGAATAATGAAACGGGTTCCTCTCTTTCACAAACAAATTTTATTCTCAATACAGTCAATCACAAATCCATAATATCATGCTTCTTTTACTTTTTTTCTTCTTTTCTTTTGTACAAATGTCATAACCTTTTTCAAGGCATAAGATAATCATAATTCATCATGCATTTTCAAACATTCACAACGATTTCAATTTCAAGCAATCTAATGCAAGCAAATCAACATACACACACGTAGGCAAGAATTTGCCCAATTGCATAATAACTATGAATATATTACCCACATAAATCCTTTGCAAAAATCCAACTCAAGGTTGTCTTTCCTCTTGCTCTTGGGTAGGGTTTCCTATGACAAACACATTTTTCCATTCAATCCAATATACAAAGAGAAATTCATAAAGCTTTTGAAAAATCAAAATTATAAAATCTAACCTAGACTTAACTTACCCATAGTTTATTTAGGTTAGAAAACAAAACCTAGTTTAGAAATCCATGAAAAATCACATGGGTTCTCTTCTTCTCTTCTTTCTTCAAACACCAACCCATTTCTCTACTTCTTTTTCTACCCAAACAAGAAGAAAAGATGATAGAACTTACCTAAAACAAGTTGATTTCTCTTCCTTCTTCTTCTTTCTTCTAGCTTCCATGTTTTTCTACTCTTCTTTCTTTCTTCTCTACGTTTTCTCTTCTTTTCTCTTCTTTCCTATGATTTTCTTCTTCTTCTTCTTTCTTATTCAAGACTACATTTTTGTCTTGTCTTCCCATTTTGACCCTCATTTGACTTATCCTTCCAATTTTACCCCTTCTTTTGTCCTTTATACTACTAACTCCTTAAGCTAACTTAATTTTAATATTCCTATATTAATTCTAACGTAATTCTAATCTTTCCATCTAATTCTAATCTCTATTCATGCTTATTAAATTTAATGACCCAATTCTAAGATAAATAAATAAACAAACAAATTGTAATTAAATAATTAAACAAATAAATCGATAATAATTGAAATTTTTTTTGGGGTCCAACAATTCTCCCCCCTAAAAGAATTTCGTCCTTGAAATTCTTACCTGAGTCTACAAAGAGATGTAGATACTTCTCCTTCATTGCTTCCAAAGGTTCCTATGCTGCCTCTTCTCTTGCATGATTCTTCCATAAGACTTTAACCAGCTTCATAGTTTTGTTTCTCAATACCTTTTCCTTCGAATCTAGAATCTCTACTGGTTGTTCTTCATAAGTTAAATCCTCTCTTAATTGAACCTCTGAAGGTTGGACTATGTGTGAAGGATTTGATCGATATTTCCTTAACATCGAGACATGGAAGACATTGTGAATCTTAGACAATTCTAGTGGCAAGGCTAAATTATAGGCTAAGGACCCAATCTTCTCAATGATGTCATAAGAGCCTATGTATCTCGGACTAAGCTTGCCTTTCTTACCAAACCTCAAAATCCCTTTCCATGGAGAAGCTTTAAGAAACACTTTGTCTCCAACTTCAAATTCCATCTCCTTTTTATGTGCATCCGTATAACTTTTCATCCTATCTTGAGCTGCTTTAAGTCTCTCTTTCACGAATTTAATCTTATTAACCGTGATATGCACTAATTCAGGCCCTAACAGTTTTCTTTCACCTTCCTTATCCCAATAAATAGGAGTTATAAACCACCTACCGTACAAAGCTTCATAAGATGCCATTTGGATTCCCAAGTGATAGGAATTATTATAAGCGAATTCAATTAACGACAGATGATCATCTTATGAGCCTTTGAAATCTATAACACAAGCACTCAACATTACCTCCAAAGTCTGGATCGTTCTCTCCGATTGTCCATCAGTCTGTAGATAGAAAGTTATACTAAAGTGAAACTTAGTTTCCAAAGCCTCCTATAAGCTTTCCTAAAATGTAGAGGTGAACCTGGGATCTCTATTCGAGACTCTAAAACTCAGAATCCTGTGAAGCCTGATTATCTTATCTATATATTTCTTGGCTAAAACATTCAAGGAATCCGTCTGTTTAATTGGCAAGAAATGTTCTGACTTAGTTTGCCTATCAACAATCACCCATATTGCATCATGCTTCTTTCTAGTTCTTAGCAATACTATTAAGAAATTCATTGTAATCTTCTCCCAGTTCCATTCAGGAATAGACAAAGGTTTAAGTTTACCAATAGGAGCTTGATGTTCTGCTTTAACTTGCTGACACACTAAGCATCTTTTAACATACTCTGCAAGATCTTTCTTCATTCCTTTCTACTAAAAGTGTTCCTTTAAATCTCTATACATTCCCGTACTTCCTGGGTACATTGCATGAGGAGCATTGTGTGCCTTATCAAGAATCTCGTCTTTCAACTCTTGCATATCAGGAATATATAGTTTGTTACCTACCACGATCAATCCATCTTCCCTTACCTCTATTCCAGAAGGTTTACCATTTTTAATCTCTTCTCTAAGCTTGCTCAAATGCTCATCTTGCTTCTGCAGTTCCTTAATCTTCTCATTCAACACTGGCTTTACTCTAAAATTAGCCAATATACAATCAGATTCAGTTTGCCTCAATGTCACCTTGAGTTTGGCTAATTCCTTTAACAAAGGAAGATACACTGTCTCCACATGTGCCATAATTGATTTTCTACTCAGTGCATCCCGCTACTACATTAGCTTTCCCCGGATGATATTCTATCATCAAGTCATAATTCTTTAGTAGCTCTAACCATCTTCTCTGTCTCAAATTCAACTCTTTCTAGCTCATTAGATACATAAGACTCTTGTGGTCTGTAAACACCCTGGTGGTGACTTTATATAAATAGTGTCTCCATATTTTCAACGCAAAGATTATTGCAGCTAACTCCAAGTCATGCGTAGGATAATTCATCTCGTAAGGTTTCAATTGCCTAGAAGCATAGGCAATCACTTTATCTCCTTGCATCAACACGCACCCTAATCCCTTCCTTGAGGCATCACTATATACTATATACCCATCACTACTAGAAGACAAGGTCAAAATTGATGCAGTTGTGAGCCTATTCTTCAATTCCTCAAAGCTCTTTTTACACTCCTCTGTCCACACAAACTTCTGATTCTTCCTTATCAATTTGGAAAGTGGAACTACTATTATAAAAAAGCCCTCCACAAACCTTCTATAATACCCAGTTAAACCTAAGAAACTCCTCTCTTCTACTACACTTTTAGGTTCTTCCCACTTCACAACCGCTTCTATCTTCCTCAGATCCATATGTATTCCTTGCTCCGAAATCACATTTCCAAGAAATGCCACTTTCTTTATCCAAAATTCACATTTATCGAATTTGGCATATAACTCTTCCTTCCTCAATGTCTCCAAGGTAATCCTTAAATGTTCCTCATGCTCCTAGTCACTCTTAGAATAAACCAATATGTCATCAATGAAGAGTATGACAAATTAGTCTATGAAAGTCTTGAAGACTCTATACATTAAGTCTATAAAGGCTGCAGGTGCATTCGTTAATCCAAAGGGAATAACTAAGAACTCAAAGTGACCATAATGTGTTCTAAAAGCAGTCTTTGACACATCAGACTCCTTTATCCTCAACTGGTGATAACCTGATCTCAAATCTATCTTAGAAAAGACCCTTGCCCCTTGCAATTGGTCAAACAAATCATCTATGCATGGAAGTGGATATCTATTCTTGATAGTGACATGATTGAGCTTCTGGTAGTCCACGCACATTCTTAATGATCCATCTTTCTTCTTCATAAAAAGGACCAGAGCTCCCCAAGGCGAAGAGCTAGGCCTAATGTACCTATTCTCTAACAACTCTTCCAATTGCTCCTTAAGCTCCTTCAATTCCTCCGGAGCCATTCTATAAGTCAAAATAGATATTGTTGCAGTACCCGGAAGAAGCTCAATGGGAAACTCAATTTTCCTAGGGGTTGGTAGTCCTAGTAATTCCTCAGGAAAGACATCCGGGAATTCCTTGACCACAATAATATTTTCTAAATTTCCTCTATCTGCCTTCGTGTCTACCACATAGGATAGAAATGCTTCACAACCCTTCCTTATCATCTTCTCTACTATCAGAGCTGAAATAATTCTAGGCGGGCTTGCTTTCCTGTCCCCCATAAACACTACCATTCTACCTCCTTCCAATTCGATCTCCACTATCTTCTGTTTGCAATCTAGATGGGCCTTATACTTTTCTAATGTATCCATTCCCAGTATCACATCTAATCCCCCCATCTTCAATGGCATTAGATTCACCACTAAGTGTTCCCCACCAATACGTACTTCACAATCTCTATAGACTTGACTAATAATAATATACTGGCCGATTGGAGTACTAACCATTAAAGGAGTATCCAATAGACTCAGTTCTCTACCATGCACAGTTCTATTTGATGAAATAAATGAATGGGTAGAATCCGAATCAATCAAAACAACAATATTATCATCAAATAATGTAACCGTACCAGTCATAACTTTTGGAGCGATTTCTGTGTCCTCCTGTGTCATTGTAAATACTCTAGCTGATGCTTCCCCCTCGGTCTTCTTGGAGGGTTCATTGTCTTAGCTGTCTTAGAACTTCCCACTTCAGTTGTCATCTTTTGTCCCCCAGTCTCAGCCCTCCTTGAAGCTTGCATCTGAGTTTTCTCCTGTCTTACATACTAAGGGCACTCTATAGCTATGTGCCCTTTTTCCCCACAGTTGAAGCAAGCTCCTGTCAATCGGTAGCACTGCCCTCTATGGAGTTTCCTGCAGTGATCACATTTGGGGATGGACAACTTATCTCCCTCTTCCCTTCTACTACCTCCGTTGAGGCCTGTTGAGATACGGTTCTCAACTGCCTAGATCTACTTGCAGTTTGCTCCTCTCCTCACACTGCACAGGGAAAGTCCTGGCACTCCTTTCTGACATAGGAGTACCACCTCCCTTCCTGAACTGTTATCTTCCCTTTCTCTTTCTATTCACTGAACTCTTGATGTTCTCCACATTCTCAACCCTTAATGCTGCTTTAACTAGCTATTGGAAATCATAAAAGTTATGTGCCACTACCTTTTCTCTGATGGTCAAATGCAATCCTGATTCAAATCTACGACACTTAGCCACCTTACTTATCATCATCTTAGCTGTATATCTAGACAACTGCGTAAATCAACGCTCGTACTCACTTATTATCATCTCCCTCTGCATAAGACTTAGAAATTCCCTCTGCTTCTTTTGGATATAAACTTCAAACAAATACTTCTGCTTATACACTGCTAAGAAATCTCTCCATGCAAGTACTGACGGTTTCAACTGACTCCCTAGCACACTTTCCTACCAATGCAAAGCATCTCCTTGTAGCAAGCTTATAACGTACACAACTTTTTCATCATCCTCACAGTCCATCTGATCCAGTATCCTCTCGTTCTTTCTCAACCAAGTCTCAACCTCTTCTGGATCAATGGTCCCATAAAATTCCACTGCCCCATACTTCCTCAGCTTGTTAAACTGCTTCCCCTTCTTAGTTTGGGCCGGAGCAGAAGTTTGTGGCATCTGGCCCATAACCTGGACAGATGCCTGAAACATCCTCGGATCCAATGGCGTAGGCACTTGCTCTTGCGAACAAGGAGACTCTCGCGTCTATGATTGAATGAGCTCACTAACTTGCCCTACAAAAGCCTTAACATTTCCTGGGGCTACAGACTCATTAGTACTCTCCTCTCTTGGTGGAGATTCAGGTGCAATTGATCCTTGCAAAACTCCTCATGTCCTTCTATGAGGTGGCATCTTACTCCTTCAATTTAAACACTAACAATTAGCTTACGCCTTATTTTAATCTTATTTCCTACATGTATGCATATATGCATGATATGCAGGTCACTTAATGCAATCAATCACTTTACAATGCAAACAATTTATCACACAGTATGACAATTCATACCCCTATGCATTCTAAGCCTAGGAAAAACCTAAGCTCTGATACCAAACAATGTTGGCACCTGGGTCTCGAAACTTATTACAAAGCTAGTTAACGAGGGTATCGGGTACAAAGAGCCCTCAGGAAAAGTTCGTCGCGGCCAAATTTTGACCTCGCCGCGGTAAGACATTCGAAGGTCAAGTGGAATAACTTTCTGGAAAAGGTCATCGCGGCCAACCCTTTTGGCTTCGCCACGGCAAACACTGAAGGTTAAGTGGAAGACCTGTCTAGAAAAGTTTGCCACGGTGAAACCTTTGACGATCAAGCAGAAAGTCTCTTGAGAAAAATTCACCGCAGCCAAAGTCTGGCTTTGGCGCAGCAAAACCTTCGAAATAAACCCAAAACAGCCAACATCTATCACTAAGCTTACAAACACATACACATGCATTTCCCATAAAAACCATAGTAATTCGTCCAAAGATAGCATGAATATATATAAAAGAAACTTTTCTCAAATCTCACAACTAAATCAAACGAAGTTTATACATAGCTTTAGTTACATATCAACAATTACATTAATACTTAATACAAAATACAAATGGATGCTTATGTTTGATATGCCTATAAAGCTATCCAAAATGTTCACTAACTTAGTACAAAAGTCTCTAACTATCTCAGAGTTTCCAATGCCTTGCAAGGATTGCTAACTTTCTCGTTCTGCAACTGAGGAGGGAAAAAGGATGGGTTGAGTTATATGGCTCAGTGGCTAATACATTTATAGCCATCAGCAGTCGGCCATAATTCAAGCATATGTACATGTATAGCTAGCAATTCAAGCATTCTGAATCTATTTTAGCAATTCAATCATTAATCAATTTAGCTCAAAACTCATAACACATAACATAGACTTTAGCCATTAAA